>JAPQWV010001094.1:0-125396 GCA_027422505.1 Craterostigma plantagineum
ATCATCTTTCAAAGGCTCTCGGTAATCCTCTCCGACGTCGTTTTGATCTACGGCGTGTGGAGGTTGACTCGAAATCGGACCGAAGCTGGGATCTTGGAGAAGTTTGCGGTTTGGGTTTTGGTTATTTGGAGTCCTGGGTTGTTGATGGTGGATCATGTGCACTTTCAGTACAACGGATTTTTGATGGGTTGGTTAATTTTGTCACTTGGGATGTTGATGGAGGGGAGAAATCTAATGGGGGCTTTGTTTTTTGCTGCGCTGGTGTGTTTCAAGCATTTATTCGCAGTTGCTGGACCTGTGTATTTCGTGTATTTGTTGAGGGGTTTTGTTTTCGAAAGGGTAAAAGTTTTGTGGGTGGATTAGGGAGGTTGATGGCCATGGGAGGTGTTGTGGTTGGCGTTTTGGGTGCAGCGTTTGGGCCATTTTTGTACAATGGGCAGGTGAGTTGATGCATTTTTTCTTTGGCTTTGTAATCGATTGTTTGAGCTGAACTTCGATTGTAAGACGAATGCATCGTGAGAGTTGTAACACTGATTTCTGATGAGTGGAGCGATCGTTTCTTTTCCTTGTTGGTTGCAGATGCATCAAGTTCTCCGCCGCCTATTTCCTTTTGGTCGAGGGCTATGCCACGCTTATTGGGCACCGAATTTCTGGGTTCTATACGTAATGCTCGATAAATTTCTGACCTTTGGTGTCAAGATTCTGGGCTTTAACATTCAATCGCCTGCAGCTTCGTTCACAGCCGGCCTTGTCGGTGATTCCTCGCCCTTCGCAGTGTTGCCTACTGTAAGAAAACTCTCCCAAACTTCTCGATTTAGTTCACATACTCTGTTCCTATGTACAACCATTATGCGATAACGAAAAGTTAGCAGAAATTAAAATCTAAAATGGCGATTCAATGCAGATAACTCCTCCGATAACGTTCCTTTCAGTCCTTGTGGCCCTATCTCCTTGTCTGGTAAAGACCTGGAGAAACCCACAGCCAAGAATGGTACTTCGATGGGTGTCCTACGCTTACACCTGTGGATTTCTCTTCGGTTGGCACGTCCATGAGAAGGCTTCTCTACACTTTGTGATTCCACTCGCTGCTACTGCCTTGGAAAGCACGGAGGATGCAATGCATTACTTTTATCTCTCCATCGGTATGCAAGTATTATGTTACTTACAATGTTGTCGTCTCAAATTTATATTGTCATCTCATTTTACGCAGTGTCTTGCTACTCGCTGTTCCCCCTTCTGTTCGAAGCTCAAGAGTATCCAATCAAAGTCGTCCTTCTCCTTCTATATGCCCTTGTGATGTATTTTGCATTTACGTCTCTTTTTCCCTACACGACTGCTGCTGCTGCAAAGGGCGATAAAGAAACTGGGCTCGAAAAAGATCGAGGATTTCGTATTGGTAGGATAGGTAAGTTTTATCTGTTGGGGATTGTAGTTGTGGAGATATGGGCTCAGTTTCTTCACCGTATCGTATTGGCGATCGTCTTCCTTTTCTTCCCTTGATGGTTATCTCGATTTACTGTTCGCTGGGAATGATTTACTCGTGGTTGTGGCAACTGCGAAAGATTTGGTTCGACTGATTTGTTCGTTGTGTTGTTTAAGGTTGTCTTTAGACTTGCGAACTCTCGCTGAGCAATTCCCAGACAGGCTTGGTTTAGATCTCATCTCACACACTGTTAAGCTAGAACCTTTTTTTTGTTGTTATTTATATTCAGAAACACCTGTAATTTTTCTTTAATACTGAACTTAAGTTCGGAAATAAAATGAGACTTTTTAATAGTGACTTATTGAGATGAATGAAGAATTGTCCTAAATCAATCCATATTCCATACACTTGAGAGGGCTCGGACTCATAAGGCTTCGGGTTTATTGTCTCAAGTCACTTTGTAATTTGATGCCTTTATAGCATTGCTGGAATTGCACATCAGAAATAAGTTGAGGGCCGACTCTTAAAAATCAGACATTGATTGTTAAAGAATTTGGACAATTAGCAAGAGGTTGTACCATTTCTGCCCCTGCTCAAGTCTCTCCATTGATCGAAGACAGAATACAGTTTAATGTTAAAAAAGGACGAAAACCTTAGGCATTAAAGTCTTGTGGCATATCAGCTAGACATTGGATGATTGTAGATGTATTCGATTGCAAGGGGGCAAGAGTCGATTTTGTCAGCTTCCTTGTCGGGAATTTCCAGCTTAAACTCTTCCTCAAGAGCCATTACAATCTCCACATTGTCCAAGCTATCCATCCAAGATCCTTCTGAAAATGAACATCAGCAGTAACCTACACCAGTGTACAATGGTTAAATTCCTGGTACAAAAATCGAAGGTAGTACTCCACGAAAACTTCGCAAATCTGACGGTGTTAAACGTTTTTTGAAGTAGCACAAAACATGTAAGGTTATAGCAACCCAATTGAGGGTCTTCAAATGCAGAAGTAACAAACAGATCAATAAATGAATCGATAATTTCCTCTTGGAAATCCAAAGTTTCATCAACCAAAACCATTTAATTACAGCAAGAGTAGCCACAACTGAGAACAAGATTTACTCATTCAATGGACAATTTCCTCTTGGAACACAATAACAATACAGAAATCCAAAGTTTCGTCAGCCAAAACCATTTAATTACAGCAAGAGTAGCCACAACTGAGAACAAGATTTACTCATTCAATGGACGCGGACTGGTACTAGTTAGATCATCAATTAAAGGTAATCCCCATTGCCTCAACGAAAAATTTAAGGACAAAGAGAATGAGAACAAAATCCTCACTTGGCTCGTAAGCATCAGATAGGCGTAAGTAACATTGCAGCAAATGTTAAAACACTATTAGAAGATGGAAAAGCGAAAAGGTAAGACCTTTTGAGGATCAACTTTCGGGAAGCTCTTAACAACGTCGAGCACGCGGTCGGCGACTTGCTGCCTGTCGAGGTGGTCGTCGCCGTGAGACGACATCGATCGGACGGCGGCCGCGCGTGACACCTGCAAGGAGGAGATGGACTGAGAGATCGGAACGCGCACGTGTCGGAGTATGCTGAATCTCAACGCCGCCGCCATTTTTTTAGCTCCCTTCGTCTGTGCTGAGCTTGTGTCTTTTCAACTCTTTCTGATCGATTGGATTGGTGTCGATTGGAATGAGGTCCGAGGGTGTTTTTGGGTATTTCATCAAGAGGGTTTCCAATTTCCATTCCACAATAAGCAAAAAATAATTTTAATTATTTTTTAATTGAAAATTCTCAAGTAACTCAAGTTCAAAGACTATGTTGAGTTGGGATAGATATTGCTCGAGTGCTTGGGATGAGACTATCTTGTATATGCATGCTTGTAATAGCATGGTGAAGTTAGTTCTTTACATACATTTCATTATTTTTCACTCCTAAAAATCTTTTGTGATACGAAAGCACATTACATGTCTCTCTCCATCTGAGTACAGTACATGTAAAAAAGGGACAAGGGCAAATCCGTCATCACAGCCCAATGTCAAAGATTCAAAATCAACGGTTGGCATCGAATCCAAGACCGTACCTTTCCATGTCGACCAATTTCCGCGGACGGCCCTTCCAAGACGGCGTCTTGGGCTTCGCCAGAAGCCCGCCGCCTTTCTCGTAGCAATTTCGGGTCGGGCTGGCCCGAAAAAGAGGGCTCAGGCAAAGCCCTACACCGCCAGAGAAGCTCCGCCCGCGCTCCGCCGTCCTCCTCCGCGCCCCCGACGGCGAACCCTTCTCCCGCGACCAAGATCTCAACGGAGACATCTCCTCCCCGCGGCGGCGATCCGAAAGCCAGGAGTGAGACCCCGAGCAAGAATCGAAGGAGACGGAGTGGGCCGAGCCGCCGGAATCTTTAGAGCCCATCATCCTCGATCGGAACATGCCGGAGAGGATGGACGAGAACTTCCCTCCGCCGCGGTTCTTGAAGCCGTCGGCTGCCGGCGAGGGTCCCACCTCGGACTGCTGATGCCACGTGGCGTTGAATCGGCTGCTGTTCGAGCCCAGCTGGGCTTGAGTCTGGGCGGCGGCGACGGGGACGAGGCGCTCGCGGAGACACGTGGCGCAGACGCCCACGGCGCTGCTCTGATCTTTCAGGTGTTTCTTGCACTTCATTTCGACTTGCTCTCTCTCTCTCTCTCTCTCTCTCTCTCTCTCTCTCTCTCTCTTTTGGCAGATATTCAGTGAAGAGTTTTAGAACTCTCTTGCGTATCTTTCTTGCTTGATATGTGTTTTCCGAAGGAGTTTTGCTACTCTTAGCTTAGTTTGGCGTTTGTTTCAATTCTTGAGAAGAATTCTGATGGGATTTACAATGCATCGGATCTTTGTCGTCTTGCTTTGAGCTTTATTGCGAATAGTGTGTGTGCGCGTGTGTGTTAAACGATGGGCGGCCAGCTACGACTACGAGTAATATATATATATTCTACATATTATATTTATTTATGCCAATAATATTTGTGATAAATTCAATCACCAATCTAGCAAGTGAATTCCATTCCGATGAATTTACTACATTGTGTTTTAAGTTAATGAGAAATTGAATTTGAGGTTTTCGAGTTGTGGCGTCGTTGTTACGATGGCATAGATGAAATCTTGGTGTGTTGATAAAGTCTTAATCAAATGCACTTAGGTAGGAAGATAATTGCATCTCCAAGACAAGTCAATCTATCTAATTATGTTAGTCTAGCTAGCCTACTTGGTATATTAGTCTTTTTAAAATTTTTTTTTGGGCATTATGCGATAAAATTTCGTTAATCCAACTCCAATGGCGAAACGAAATTGTCCCTAATATCACTGCTTTTGATTGTCGACAATAGTGCCCAATAATATAGTGCCCAATACTCGAAACTTGTTATTGTTGCTATGGGCTTTCAAATGCTCATGCCCAACAATCCAGCCAATAATATATCAGCCCATTTACTTGGGCTGAAGTTGATCAATAGCCCAATATATATCCAGCCTATTTTGATTGGTCAGCGACCATCGTCAGTCAACGCACTGCGTCAATGATTGATCAAAACTCTATTACCACGCCGGAGTACAGCAGTCGATGCACAGAGCACAACCATGGTGAAGCCCCAGATCTGGCACTACGAAAATTGGACTGAACAATGCTTGGATTCCACTGTTCATACTTCTATGCCTATCCGTCGGCGTCTCCATTGAGTCTGAGAACAGCAGTGTGGAACGACTGAATAGGAAGTTGATAATTCCTTGCTCACCTCTGCTTCATCTTTGAACCATGGTGAATTTATTGAGCAAGATGAGGCTGTCGTCTTCTCTGCTCAAGCGTTTGCAGTTGCAGAGGCGTGTGATCGGAGCTGTTGATTTCAGCGGATCGCGATGTTTTACGACGACGGAGTGCCATCGTCCGACGATTATTCACAAGCGTAGCTTGGACATTCTCCATGATCCGTGGTTTAACAAGGTGAATCTTATGAGTACTTTTGAGAGTAAGATCTGATGTTGTGGTCTGCCCGGTCCAGCTTAAACTCGTGAAAAGCTGGATACCTTTTCAGCTAACAGAGTCGGGAGGTGTCTTTTGTGCTTAAATGAGTGATTTATTTCGATTGCTGCAAATTGGTAACTCCGAGATTGTATGAGCGCGCTTGCAGTGGCTAGTATTTTAGGTTAGGTATCGCCGTGATGCGTGTAGTCGGTTAATTTCTTACCTTCACGACCTTAAGGACGATCATAATTGTGTCTCTGATATTGCATAAACCGTATAAACTGTGAACATATCACGCTTGGTTTGGTTAATTTAGCTGTTTATGTGTTTGTTCATAATGTAATTTTGTCTGATAAATAAATATAGGGCACTGCATTCTCGATGACGGAACGGGATCGTCTTGATCTTCGGGGCCTACTGCCTCCAAATGTCATGACGGCTGAACAACAAATTGAACGCTTTAGTGAGTTTCCCCCACTAATTACTGTATCATAGTTTTGCTATCTTTTGTTGAATTGGACATGTCATAACATAACTACTCAATTCTTATCCGTTTATAATTTAATGAAGAACAAATCCTTTGCGCATAACTGCTGATTAAGTTCTGGTGTTGATTTGTTCATTTGGTTCCCTTCTGCAAGAGATACTGGATTTTTTATTTGCTAGTCAGGACTTGACATCGCTTAAGCTTTAGTTACTACTGGATCACGTACAATTCATAAATAATTACTTTGCTAACTACACCACCTTGGAAGCAAGGATCAATTACTGAAGCAGACTTGACATTGTATCGTTACCACTCAGCCTGAATCAATATAGGAAAGAGTTACTTGCGGCTGATTTGTTGCTTCACATTCATTTATTGAGACTTAGATTCTGATTATAGTATTATATGGGTGATTTTGGTTCTCTTTTTTCCCCTGATATTAGTGGCTGACTTGAAAAGGCTTGAGAAAAGTGCTAGAGATGGGCCATCTGATCCGTATAACTTGGCTAAATGGCGCATTCTTAACCGGTTGCATGACAGAAACGAGACCATGTATTACAAGGTCAGTTACAAATTTTTCAATAAAACTAGACTTGTGTGCCAGGCTTTCCTATCGAGAACATCACTACGTCTTCTTCCTCCAATGGCAAGAATGCTAATTTACTATTGTCAGCTTTCACTCCTGATGTATATGGAAATGCTGAATATTTTTTCCAAATGTTATATTTCTGTTACCTCTTTCCCTGTATGACAACAATACTTTTGAATGTCATTGGTCGTGTTGAGTGATGCTTCTATACATGTCAATTTTTTTTTTTATTATTATCATAACTTCTTTTAGAGTTGATTCTGTTAGCTACATCATGAACCAATTTTTTACCAGATTGCTTGGGTATTTAGGAAAAAATTGTCATTGTTGCCATAATAGCCTAAAAGTAAGCTGATTGTGAGCACCCATGTCTGTTTTCCTCACATTCAATATCCGCACAGGTTCTGCTGGACAATATTGAAGAATATGCACCTATTGTTTATACTCCAACTGTTGGTCTCGTATGCCAGAAGTACAGTGGCTTGTTCAGGCGACCCAGAGGGATGTACTTTAGTGCAGAAGATCGTGGAGAAATGATTTCAATGGTTTATAATTGGCCAGCAGATCAGGTTGGCATTCTAATGAACGTAGTTAGTTCTGTTAATGTTTCTGAATTCACGCGCTACTTTCTTCTAGTTCTGATTTTCGTTAACTGGACTGTTGTCTTGTCAGAACTCGATATTGTTTCTCTGCTATTAATTTGTAATTTGTTTGCTTAGAAGATGGTAGATGGCAAGTGTTCGGAGTTATGACATCCAGTCTGTTGTATCCGTTGCACTAATCAAAATCAAGTGGAAGCTGAACTAGTCTGCTAGTGGTTGTTCCTTTCGAGCACGTATAGCAGCTAGTGCGCTGATTTTAAAGTTATATTTCCCATTACTGATGCTTTATAGTTCCCTGTTTAACTTAAATATAGGTGTAGAAATTCTGTAGATACAGTTTATAACAATTACATTATGTGTGTACTATCATTATTTTTGGTTGTCATTTGTTCTTTTCCGAAACTGAAGTTTTATTTTCGGGGTTTTCAATAGGTTGATATGATTGTTGTAACGGATGGAAGCAGAATATTGGGTCTCGGAGATCTTGGAGTTCAGGGAATCGGTATCGCAATTGGCAAGCTGGATCTTTACGTTGCTGCTGCTGGGATAAACCCTCACAGAGTACAATCTCGTTCTGTTCTTACATGTCCTATTGAACTTGGATACAGCTACCTGTTGCTGCTAGAAAGATTATTGTTTCTTGTTGCAGGTACTTGCTTACAATTATCCTAAATATCTATGGTCTGTCTTTTACTATAGGTACTCCCTGTCATGATCGATGTGGGAACCAACAATGAGGCGCTACTTAAAGATCCATTGTGTAAGCCTCTGCAATTTTTTACGTTGATACTACGAAGTGCATTTTAAACTACCATAAGCATTATTATCGGATATTTAATTTATATAGATCTAGTTGACTTTTGTATCTCTCAAAGCCTTGACGTTCAGCGACATCTTTTAGTTTGGTAATGAGAGCCTTTCCTTTAAATATTTAGTTTCTTCTATTTGCATCATTAATGTTGATTGTCCCTTTAATTGTTCAAATACAAGTTTTTCTTCTAGCAACCTGACCAATGGCATATCTCTAGGCATCAGGTATTGACGAGGTGAATACCTAAAACTTGTGTGTTGTAGATTTGGGATTGCAACAGCATCGCCTTGATGGAGAGGAGTACCTTGCAGTTCTTGACGAGTTTATGGAAGCAGTCTTTGCACGATGGCCCAATGTGATCGTACAGGTGCTAATTTACACGCTTGTTTCTTATGCATTTGGCATTTTAATTTGCCTCACGAATATAGTTTGCAAGAAATTTCTCTGACGGGCCATAAATATTGATAGTTTGAAGATTTTCAAAGTAAATGGGCCTTCAAGCTGTTGCAGCGTTATAGGAGCGAGTACCGAATGTTTAATGACGATGTTCAGGTTTGTTTCATTTGCATTGAATGGAGACTAAATAATTAATCTGGATGTTGATGGATTACTTTGTCATGCATTTTGAAGTCGTCTTATTAACAAGGCAATTTGTGAAAGTCTGTAACATATGATGTCGGGTATACTTTCAAGTTTTGTTCATTGCTAGCAACATAGTTTTACGCTTTCCATGATATTATGCGATCATAGTCTCCATTAATTAGGACCACCAACTGCCATTTTCATTGATGGTAGAATTCATACATTATTTGAAAAAATGTACTGAAGTACTCTGCTCAATTACATTGTGACCCACCAGGGAACAGCAGGTGCTGCACTCGCCGGTCTTTTAGGAGCAGTCAGGGCCCAGGGGAGACCTATGATTGATTTCCCAAAAATGAAGATTGTAGTTGCTGGAGCTGGAAGGTCTACATGTTAACATTGTTTGCTTCACATTTTTGTTAAATGTGCTGTTACTAAATCTGTGTTACTGCAGTGCTGGAATAGGAGTTCTGAATGCCGCAAGGAAAACAATGGCGAGGATGCTAGGTGACACTGAAGTAGCTTTTGAAAGTGCCAGAAGTCAATTTTGGGTTGTTGACGCCAAGGTGCGTATTTTGATTAGTGGATGTTGTCATTGTTATTTGCTGCTTCCTGCCAAATATATGATTAATGCTAGTTCTCTAGGTTGATGAAATAACCCACCTTACTACTGGCAATATATATCTCATGTTTGTGCTCTACGTTAGTAATTAACCATCATTATTTGTTCTCGTATGCACTTCAATGCTATCCCATGTATTCATATTTAAAATGAACGACCGATAGTTGTACTAACAAGTAAGACTATCCCATCTATCCGTGCTTGAACTGAATTAGTATAGTTACACTAACAAGTAATACTTGGATGAGGCTGTTGCTGGGATTTCATTACCTGCTATTAAGAAAGAGTTTTCAGCTAGTTATGTGCATGTTTTTCAGGGATTAATAACAGAGGCACGGGAGAACATTGATCCAGATGCTCGCCCGTTTGCCAGGAAGCTCAAAGAAACCGAACGCCAAGGACTTAGTGAAGGGGCCCCACTTGTGCAAGTGGTGAGAACTTCAACTGCAACTTTTGATGCTCTATTTCATGCATAATGTGTACATAAACACAAGATACTTACATTTCTTTTTGCATGTTTTGTATCTAACCAGGTAAAGCAAGTAAAACCAGACGTGCTTCTTGGCTTATCAGCAGTTGGCGGCTTGTTTTCCAAAGAGGTAAGTCATTTGTCTTCCTCTAATTAATTCTTTGGCATGGCCTCATCTTCTGCTTTAGTTAGATTTGTTTCTTTTCTATATTAATATATTCACCAATATCAGGTATTAGAAGCTCTGAAAGAATCAACATCTACTAGGCCTGCGATTTTCCCAATGTCGAACCCTACAAAAAACGGTATGACTTGTGTTGATTAAAAGCGTTATTGTGCACCCTTTGTCATGTTTATTGATTTAATTCTCTTGTAACATATTAGCTGAATGTACCCCGGAGGAGGCGTTTTCCATTGTTGGTGACCATATCATATTCGGCAGTGGAAGCCCATTTAGCAATGTTGACCTCGGTATGTTTGCTGAATAAAACACTTCGTCTCTTTCTGTTAGGGAATAGGGTTCACGTGTCTCATTGATAAATTATCTGAAGCATAGAATGTGGTCAAATTCATAATGTTTCAATGTCAGGATCTGTGGAAACTGATAAGATAAACTCAATCAGTGATATCATTCATTTCGAGAAGAAACTCTGCTGCATAAATCAAATGCCAAGCAATTTTCCATGGATCTTGCTTTTGCATCATATCGAAAAACTATTGTAAATTTGACCTATGTCAATTAATTGGCAAGGAAAATAATATTTTTTTTTTTGGGAAAGGTACGTTAATTGTTAGTGGTGTACTAATATGAACAGGAAATGGTCGTGTTGGACACTGCAACCAGGCGAACAATATGTTCCTTTTTCCCGGGTAAGATTCTTAAGATTTTGAGTTTCTAATAAACAGTGATATTAAATTACTCCCCTGCCATCTAATTAATCTACTTAAATAATGCAGGATTGGACTTGGAACACTTTTATCAGGATCCAATATAGTCTCTGATGGAATGCTTCAGGCTGCAGCTGAATGGTAACATTTCGCGTTTGATTTATTTGGACATACGTTCACAGGTTTACCATGCATTGTTTTCATCAAAACCTTTGAAGTTCTATAGATAGTTTTATCCCACCTAACACGTTTGGTGTATGATAACAGCCTTGCAGCATATATGACTGAGGAAGAGGTACTACAAGGGATCATATACCCTTCAATATCCAGGTATTCGTGGATCTAATTTTTTTCATTAGTAAAATTCGATGTAGGTTTTTTTTTTTGGTTGATTACGATTTTGATTTGCAGAATACGTGATATTACAAAAGAGGTAGCTGCAGCAGTTATCGAAGAAGCCATCAAAGAGGATTTAGCTGAAGGATACCGTGATATGGATGCCCGAGAACTGCAGAAACTCAGCCTGGTATATACCTAAATCATGATTTTTGAAAGTTTTTTTTCTTTGAACCCTTTAATACGATTCATAATAACGTTTTACGTTGCAGGACGAGATCAAAACGTTCGTATCGAACAATATGTGGAGTCCCGACTACCCAAAGCTGGTCTACAAGAGCGACTGAAACAACACTTGTATTATATAATAAGGTACTTAACCCCAACAACGTCGTATTAGAATAAATGTACTTGCATGATTACAATCCTCGTCATATACATTTCACAATTCTTATAGGGCTTTTATTTCTACGGGATTGGAGAAATTGTGCATTAATCGGTCACTTGTCTGATACATTACATTATGACTAAATAAATAACCAGACGTATATTTAGGTCTGTTCTGTGTGTGTATGTATATTTACTTCTCTCAGAATGAAGTATGGAATGATGAACAATATATAGCAGAGGAGATGTGCCTGTGCTGTGTTGTGAAAATATGAAGTGCAGTGATGCACTGCACCTTTGGGTTATTGGATGAGCAATTGAGTTGAACTTTTTCTGTGAATTTTAGGATTATATACAGTCAAGTGCGATATGCTATTTTTCTATTCAGAGTATTTTGACTGAATGCTATAACCTAATCTCGAGTTATAGTGAACCAATTATTTAATATCAATTTCACTTCTTCCTTCTTCATTGTAAGAATGAAGCTGGACTAAACAGGAGGGCCGATGCTCGGTTAGGGCCCTATTAAATATATTATTTACTATATCATTATCAACGTTTTAAGTAGTGAGTTTTATAAATCCGAAAACACATTCGATGGAAAACTGATAGAGAAATGTACATTATTTGTACGTTCTCGTCCGTAATTTATATGGTTGAGAGAGTAAACTATAATGAAAATATACAATATATATGTGTGTATATATTGTATATGAGAGAGAGAGAGAGAGAGAGAGAGAGAGAGAGAGAGAGGAAAATAAGAGTTTTCACATTACAAAGGACATCAAGTGGGGTTAGAAAAGCGAAGTCACATTTTTTCATTTTTTCACTGCTGCTGACATACAACTATAAAGGTGGAAAATCCCAAGACAAAGAAAAAGTCCTTTATTACCTCTTACAGCATAAAAACTGCGTGTGTGTATGTGAAATAGGGTACGTTGTCTGTATTGCGAGAGTCAACCAACCGACTCATTTTTTTAAAAAAAATTATTTTCTGTGCTATTTTGGTCATATGCATATGTGGGCTTCGAAGACTCCACACAGTATTTCCTGGTCTTATCTTCAGACCTTTTCTTTTCTCTAGAAATATGACCTTTTATTTCTTACCATCTCTCTCTCTCTCTCTCTTTTTATTTATACCCAGATCACATGCCTTGTCTTTGTATGCATGAGAACTCCAAACTACCCTTTCTCTTTTGTTTTTACAAAAAGTCAAGCATGCAGATAATGAGATAACACAAGGTGGGCAGAGAATAGATAATAAATAGCCTATCAAAACTAGGGTTTTCTTGAGTCACTTGTCTTCTCATCTCAGTGTAAGAAAGTTGAGATCTTTACTCCTTTTCTCTTGTGTAGGAAAAGGGATAGATAGATAGATAGATAGAGATAGGGGAAAGAAGAAACCAGTTGGAAGAACTTGGAAGCAGAAGGGTTTTTCTTTTTTCTTTAATTTTTTTTTTCTTTTTTCTTGCTGACCTTCTTAAATTCTCTTTCTTATGTAGAGAGGGAGTTCGAGACATTTGGGATTTAATTCAAGGCCTTGTGTCTCATCTACCTCTCTTCTACATCTAACTCTCTCCCATCCATTCCCCCTTCAATAAATATTTCCTAGCATTTTATTTTCTCTCTACACTCCCAAAATCTCGAGTCAAGTTTATTTTTTTTCTCCTGGGCTAATATATCGTATCATTTGATGAATTTTGGGGAATCCTTTGATACCAATTCCTGTCGTGGTGGTGCAATAAGAATTGCTGCTGAAGAGTTACCTTACAACAACAGTTATAACATAAACCACAGCAACAATATCATTAGCATGCCCAGCAGTGCAATCTCTCAGCCTCGACTTGTAACTCAATCTCTGTCCAATAATAACAAGCCTGCGTTCAACTCTTCTGGCCTCTCTCTTGCTCTTGTAAGTTGTACGCCTCACATATTACATAATGATTTATCAGTTCGATTTTCTTGAGCTCTTTGTGGTCTCTGTGTGCAGCAAAGTAATAACATGGAAGCACATGGAGATATTGCTTCGAGAATCGGCGAGAACAATAGTAACTACGAGCAAATAAGTAACAACAACAACGGCGGCAACGCCGCCGTCGGCGGCCGGCGAAGTAGAGACGCCATCGAAGAGCACGACAGCAGATCTGGCGGCAGCGACAACATGGACAACGCATCTGGCGACGACCAAGATGCTTCGGAAAATCATCCGAGGAAGAAGAGATACCACCGACACACGCCGCAGCAGATTCAAGAACTAGAAGCGTATGTTTTCTTCATTACATATTATTAGCAGCTTCTGTAATAGCCTTTTCTTCTATCTGAAAAATAAATCCCCCATTTTTTTTTTTATTCTTTCTTTCGCCAGTCTTTTCAAGGAGTTTCCACATCCCGATGAAAAGCAAAGAAAGGAGCTCAGCAGAAGGCTTTCTTTGGATCCCAGGCAAGTCAAGTTTTGGTTCCAAAACCGAAGAACTCAGATGAAGGTAATAACAGTTCAAGAGAAAACAAAGACCCTTTTTGTTTCCATCTCATAACGATCTATTCATTCTTGCGCCAGACACAAATCGAGCGGCACGAAAATACCATCCTCAGACAAGAGAACGAAAAGCTTAGAGCAGAAAACATGTCCATAAGGGAAGCAATGAGAAACCCCATGTGCTCAAACTGCGGCGGGCCTGCAATAATGGGGGAGATATCCATCGAAGAGCAGCACCTTCGAATCGAAAACGCTCGGCTGAAGGACGAACTCGACCGCGTCTGCTCTCTCGCCGGGAAATTCATGGGCCGGCCAATGCCCAGCTCAAGCTTGGAACTCGGAGTCGGCGGCGGCGGCGGCCCATTCATAGGAGGGTTGAGCGCCTTGCCACCCTTGAATCTCCCTTCTAACATGAGCCAAAACGATCAATTCTCAGTAGGGCTTTCGAGCCCCATTTCTCAGACGAAGCCCATGATGAACACTGCTCTTTCGCAAGTCAATCAGTCCATGTACCTCGAGCTCGCTTTGGCTGCCATGGACGAGCTAGTGAAGGTCGCTCAAATGGATGAGCCTCTTTGGATTAAGAGCTACGATAGGGATGTTTTCAACCATGAGGAGTATATGAGGAGCTTTAACCCTTGCCTTGGTTTGACTCCTAATGGCTTCGTCACTGAAGCTTCGAGGGAGAACGGCGTGGTCATCATCAACAGCTTGGCCCTTGTCGAGACGTTGTTGGACTCGGTGAGTTTTTCTTACACTGAACTTTGCTCAGAATCAATTGATCATCGACTGATGGGATTTGTTTTGATAGGGCAAATGGGCTGAGATGTTTCCGTGCATAGTAGCAAGAACTTCGACCATTGATGTGATCTCAAGTGGCATGGGAGGTACAAGGAATGGTGCGCTTCAACTGGTAATAATTATTGATATTCTTAAAGATCCGATTTTTATTACGTAGATTGGAAAAAGACTAACTTTTCTGCGATTTCTTTGACTATTAGATGCAAGCCGAGCTACAAGTACTATCTCCTTTAGTCCCAGTTCGACAGGTCAAATTTCTGAGGTTCTGCAAGCAACACTCCGGCGGCGTGTGGGCCGTCGTCGACGTGTCGGTCGACGCCGCCGGAGAAAATTCCGGCGGGCCGGCGAGCTGCCGGAGGCTTCCGTCCGGCTGCGTGGTTCAGGACATGCCCAACGGCTATTCCAAGGTAAGAAAAGGAAGTACTTGTTTGTCTTGAAGTGCTTTGAATTTATGACTTAATGCTTTTGTTGGCTTCTTTACTTATTATTGCACACATTAATTGTGAGTTGGTGTCTCTCCACCGTTTTGTGTTTAATAAGGTTTCTTGATGCACAACTGCACCTTTGCAACTTTAATTAGTTGGTGACATTTAATTTGATTTACAACCACATAAGAATAATATATATATATATATATATATATGATTGTACGTGAAATATGTGTATCCTTGCATGTCTCAGTATTGTATTTTCACCTGGGAGTTCGAGTAGATACTAGATTACAGTAATGCATGGATCATTGATTAATCGAGGTTCCAATATGATTATTATAATTATTAGAAGCATCTCTGATTAAATTATATGCACGATGATATCTCGTAGTAATCAATCAGGCATTGGTTAGAGTAAACAAAAGGATTTTGATGTTTCTATTCCACTCTATGGTAATTGTGTCTCGATCGTTGAAACTCTTCCAGCCTCATAATTT
Organism: Craterostigma plantagineum; assembly: GCA_027422505.1. NCBI lineage: Eukaryota > Viridiplantae > Streptophyta > Magnoliopsida > Lamiales > Linderniaceae > Craterostigma > Craterostigma plantagineum. The sequence goes on from JAPQWV010001094.1 coordinate 15,405, forward strand.
TGTTCTTATTCAATATATATATAAATAGTATATTATTGTTTTGGAGTCAAACGAACATAGGCTAGCTAGATTTCCTAGTCACGAGAGCATCTACATATCTGAACCACATTTTTACGTGTAATAGTTTATTATTGTTGCGTATCTCCATGTATCTTCACTGCACCTCGTGCCTACAAATCATGGTAAGTACTAAGTAGTTTATTCAAGAAAACATTATAAATAAATAAAATGAAGTTGAGATTGTAAATGTAAATTTCAAAGCTACCCTTGATTATTTCCATCAATGAGATTTCAACAATATATTTTCAAATAACATATCAAGTTTTCTATCATTGATTTTTATCAATAATAATAATTATTATTTTATAGGTCACATGGGTCGAACGAGCCGAATACGACGAGTCTATTGTCCACCATCTCTATCGACCGCTCGTCGGCTCGGGCCTCGGCTTCGGCGCCCGACGATGGGTCGCAACCCTTCAAAGGCAATGCGAGTGCCTGGCCATCCTCATGTCGTCCTCCGACCCCACCAAAGACCACACCGGTAGAAAAATCATAACAAAAAAATCGTCGAACAATTTTTTTACACTCGCGATCATATAAAAGTAAGAACAATAATAAAAATAATTTGCGCAGCGATCACGGCGGCGGGGAGAAAGAGCATGCTCAAGTTAGCCCAACGCATGACCAACAACTTCTGCTCGGGCGTGTGCGACTCGACGGTCCACAAGTGGGACAAGCTACGTTCGGACAGCGTGGACGAGGACGTCCGAGTCATGACTCGGGCAAGCGTGGACGACCCGGGCGAGCCGCCCGGCGTGGTGCTGTGCGCCGCCGCCTCGGTTTGGCTTCCCGTCCCACACGCTAGGGTTTTCGACTTTTTGAGGGACGAGCAGATGAGGAGCGAGTGGGACATATTGTCGAACGGCGGGCCCATGCAGGAGATGGCCCACATCGCCAAGGGCCAAGATCACGGCAACTGCGTCTCCTTACTGCGCGCCAGCGTAAGTATTTTTTTTTTGTCTCACCGACCTATCCACTCGGGAATAACCCAGTTTAACTTAAAATTTGACATATGACACCTTATATCCTACCTCATCCACGTCGAAACACCAATCCGTGCGTTTCGCCATATACACATGACACATTTCAAATTCTAAACTCGTTTGGATTAACCTGAGTGGGTAGGTAAGACAAGGACTTTAAATTTTACTGTGACACGTGTCATATTTAAGTGGGGTTAGGTTAAGTAGTGGTGGGAAGGCAAGTCAAAAACTGAACCTATATGTTGTGAAATTACCAATTTGCCCTTATTATGAAACCCTCGGCTAGGGCTAATTCGGTCAATTTTGGTCATTCGACAGGCGTTGAACCCTAACCAGAGCAGCATGCTGATCCTCCAGGAGACGTGCACGGACGCGTCGGGATCGATGGTGGTTTACGCTCCGGTGGACATTCCGGCGATGCACGTGGTGATGAACGGAGGGGATTCCGCTTACGTGGCGCTCCTTCCCTCGGGATTCTCGGTGGTTCCCGACGGGCCGGGCGGCGGACCGACGGGCCGGGCTGGAGGCGGGTCGTTGCTGACAGTGGCGTTTCAGATATTGGTGAATAGCTTGCCGACGGCTAAGCTCACGGTGGAGTCGATCGAGACCGTCAATAATTTGATCTCTTGCACGGTGCAGAAGATCAAGGGTGCCCTAGAGGCTTGATAATCGTATTTTTTTTAAAAAAAAATAATGTTTTTGTTTTTATGGACGGATGGGATTTGTTTGAGGGTAGAGTCAAGAACGAACCACACCCTTTGGTGGGTTCGGGTATTGACTCGAAGAAACCTTTTCTTATTTAACTTAGTTTTTTTTTTGGCAAAATAGTCAAATGACTTCTAAATGTTATGGTGTGGTTTTGTCTTGTTGGTTAAGAAATTCCATGTTTTCACACTTAAACCATCACTTTAGCATTCTTTCACTGCAAGATTGGGAGTCGACGACATTAACTCAACTTGCCATGCCACCTTAGAGTGTATATCGTACGGAAAAATTAAAATCCAACGTTTTTTCAAGATTGATAATACTTGATCTTGACCGGGCAAGTAAATTATAGGGAAATTCCCACTGGCACCCTCGAAGTTTCGACTTTTTCCGTTGGTGCCCAAAGTTTTTTTGGATTCCGGCCGGTATCCGTGAGGTTTTATGAAATGTAATTTGGTACCCCTGAATTACCAAAACTTGATTTAAAATACTTAAAATAATGACAAATCTACACATAACTCCCTACTCTCGACCTATTAATCAACTAACTCCCCCATTCCCATTCATTTATCATCAAACTCCCCATTTCAAACTTTTAAATCACATAACTCCCTAATACCATCATAATGGACAATTTTAGCCTTATAAGACAACAATATTACCAAAAAAACTGTCAACACCCACGGATGTTGTAGTACCAATATACGTATGTTTGTAGTACCAATATATATGTTCATGGTACCATTTCGTGACTCATGGACGATTTTGCCCCTCTACTAATTTCTGCACCATTCTCTTTCCTTACTCAAACTTGCAGTACCAATATACGTATGTTTGTAGTACGAATGTATGGATGTTCGTGGTACCATTCCATGAGCTAGTGTAGTACCAAACGTAGGTTTCTTGTAGTATCTTTTCCGTACCATGTGCTTAACTATCGCAACTTCTACCTTAAATTATAGCAACAATATACAGATTTTCGTGGTACCACAACGTAAACTAGTGTGGTACCATGAGTAGGTTACTTGTAGTACCAATATCTGTGGTAATAGTCACGAACCAAAAATAATGCAGATCGTCGAAAAATTCCTTATCCAAACTTGAAGTACCAATATACGTATGGTTGTAGTACCAATGTATAGATGTTCGTGGTACGATAACATGACCTAGTGCGGTACCATACGGGGGTTACTTGTGGTATCTTTTTCGTACCATGTGTTTACCACAAGTAGCCTACGTATGGTACTACACTAGCTCACGGTATGGTACAACGAACATATATACACTTGTACTACAAACATACGTATATTGGTACTTTAAGTTTGGGTAAGGGTTTTTTCGACCCTATCTGAATTATTTTTGGTACGTGGTTGTTACCTTAGATATTGGTACTGCAAATAACCTATTCATGGTACCACACTAGCATATGATAAGGTATCACGAACTCTATATATTGGTACTACAAATATATGTATAGTGGTACTACAATTTAGGGTAGGAGTTGCGATAGTTAAGCACATGGTACGGAAAAGATACTACAAGTAACCTACGTTTCGTACTACATTAGCTCATGGAATGGTACCACGGATATGCATAAATTCGTACTACAAACATATGTATATTGGTACTGCAAGTTTGGGTAAGGAAAGAGAATGGTGTGGAAATTAGTAGAGGGGCAAAATCGTTCATGGTGGAAATTAAAGAGGGGCAGAATCGTCCATGGGCTAACGGAATGGTACCACGAACATCTATACATTGGTAGTACAAATATACGTATATTGATACTACAAATTTGTTTAGGGGTGTCGAAATTAATGGAGGGGCAAAATCGTCCACCGGGAGTTATGTGTAAGATTGTTTTGATTTAGGGAGTTTGCTAATAAATAATATGGAATGGGGAGTTAGTTGATAGAAAATATAGGAAGGGGGATTTAGTTGAAGTCACCCCTAAAATAATCAGAAATTCATAAAAAAAATTCTTTATTAAAAATAATTTTAATTATAAAAAATAGTATATAATTGCGAAAAAATATATAAATATTTTTAAACATATTTTCCGAAATACTTAAACAATCAGAAATTCAAAAATAAACTATTTTTTATTAAAAAAATAATTTTAACTCTTAAATAGTATATAGTTGGGAAAAATTATATAAATTATTTTAAAATAGAAAAATATAATTTCTGAATCACGCACGAACTGAGATCGAAAATTGAGCGGTCTTCAAAGTAATTGTCGATCCACAATGTTTCAAATATTTATAAAAATATTTATATAATTTTTTCCAACTATATACTATTCTCTACAATTAAAATTAATTTTTTAATTTTATTTTCTGATTATTTTAAGTATTTCGAAAGAAAATTTTAAAAATATTTATATATTTTTCCCAACACATACTATTTTTTATAATTAAAATTATTTTTTTAATAAAAATATTTTATTTTTGAATTTTTGATTATTTTATGTATTTTAAATCCCGTTTTGGTAAATGAGGGGTACCAAATTACACTTCATAAAACCTCAGGGGTACCGGCCGGAATCAGAAAAAACTTTGTGTACCAACTGCAAAAGTCGAAGCCTCGAGGGTACCAGTGGGAATTTCCTTAAATTCTATTTCCATCTTCTAGTCTTTGCTTCCACATTAGCTTTGATTAATACTTCGCAATTCTTCAAGTGTCCTTTTGTGAACCATTGAAAAAAACGAAGGGGGTCCAATTTAACTTGACTTTTTCTCTTTAGTTGCTCAATCTTTGCATGCAAAGAAATGTCAATTAGCATCAATCTAGCCATAGCGGAGTTAGTTAGCCGTTGGAACTTAAACCACGTAAATGCAATGCAATGAAACCATATCATCGAACATGTCAGTCTTCCCAAGTTGAAAAAACCTAATAATTCAGATGATCAATCAACGGCTCGTTTTAAGTCAAAAATGGGCGGCCCCTCATGAGCAAGACGATCTATTCGTCCCTCTTTCTCTCAATGAAAACAACACATATACATTATTAAGAGTGGGGGACCGAAAAAATTGAATGAATTGAAAGAGCATTCTAGCGCTAGTTTGAAGGCGACCATTAAATCAATCATTCATTCACTCCACCACGCCATTATTGAATGAAGCAAAGCAATCAAAAATTCAAATTTGGTCTTTCTTTCCAACTATACTATTACACAAGCTTTAGAATGAGGCCTTATTTTGAACTGGGCCTGATTGTGTTGGGCCACGATGCGCGTGGGCTAATTGGGCGTGGTCTATTAAAAATAGTAGAAAAAAAAAAAGAAAGCTCAGAAGCGCCGCGTTTCTCATCTGAGTGTAAGAACTCAGTGAGTTGCTAGGGATCCACCTTCGCATTAAGGTGCGCGTGTATCATCAGCGCTTTCTTACATGCACCAGCCGGGAAGGTCTGTACCGTGGCAGGGTACTATTCTACCACTAGACCACTGGTGCGCTTGTATTAGTCCATCTAAGCTAAATTATATTTGATCAATTTGTTGCTGCAAATTTCTTACATTTACGTTGCATTAAACTAATGTAATACAGGGAAAAGAAAGATGGAAGAAATCTATGGGTGTCAGTATTCCAACTAGTATACTGTGCACATTCTAACGCATGTACGTGTCAGTTTTTTTAATTATCTTTTATTTGAGAAAAAAACAAAACGTGGTGTGGCATTGGTGAACCTAGTTTGAGTTGTTTTTTTTAATTAAAATTAATTCAGAAATTGACACACCAAATTGAGACACCAAATTGGTAAGTGACGGTTACTATAAGGGAAGAGGCTTAATAAAATATAAAGATATTGGTCGCGTCTTTTTTTATAATCAGCTTTCAGAAAGGTGAGCGTAGCGTAAAACTCGTAAGTAGCCCTATGCAGTTAAATGAAGCTGAAATTTGGAAGATTTTTTTCTGTATGAATATGAATCAAGACAATCCAAGTCCCAATATTCTTGCAAGAAAAGGCATGCATGACATGAGCAACTGTGTACAAATCATAGCATTTATAAAACAACTACCTATTTTTTCCAGGGACAAACATAGCAGCATACTTTTAAACAAGTTAATGGAGACAAAAAAAACTATCACAAATTCCGTCCATCTTTTCGCAAAATCGAGGCACAGAAGGCTCGTCAATGGAAACCGTAAGCTCTCTTAGCTGCAGAAAGAGTGTTTGAGAGAAGCATAGCTATGGTCATAGGCCCGACTCCACCAGGGACAGGCGTGATGGCCGAGGCAATCTTGCTCGCCTCTTCATAGCAAACGTCTCCGACAAGTTTGTACCCTCTCGGGCTTTTCGCATCCTATTAAGACGGTGAAAAAAAAAACAAGCCCGATGTAATAAAAACATAATGTTATTGAACAGCAGAAAAGTTGCGTGTTTGTCTGAGGAAGAAGAGCAGCAAAGATTTAAAACCTCGACAGGGTTGATCCCAACGTCGATAATAACAGAGCCAGGCTTGATCCAACTACCCTTTATCATATTCGGTTTCCCAACAGCTGCGATTAGTATGTCTGCTTCCCTAGCGATTTCCTCGGGATTCTTGGTTCTTGAATGGACGACGCTCACAGTGGCATCCTCTCTCTGTCCCGGCACAAAGGAATTGGCGAAATGTCTAACTTGTGATGATGAAATAGAAAAAGATGCGATTTTTAGGAAGCAAGTAGGTCGGTTTACTTGAAGTAGAAGCGCGGCGGGCGTCCCGACGATGTTACTCCTGCCTACGACGACGGCCCTCTTCCCCTTCATTACAACGTCGTATCTGCGTAATAATTCTATGCACCCTTTTGGCGTGCATGGAACGAATAAGGGCTCTCTGTCTCTCATGGCGAGGAGGCCGATGTTAAGAGGGTTGAACCCATCCACGTCTTTGTCTATCGATACCGAGTTCAAGATTTTCTGCACATTCATATGCTGTCGAACATTTGAGTACAGAGACCATTAGAGCAGCCACAGATTTCAGAGGAACTTAAACGATTCTAAGGTTATGAACTTCACTTACAGAGGGTAGGGGTAACTGAACAAGGATGCCGTTAACAGAAGGATCGTCGTTGAAGTCAGAAATGTATCCGAGCACTTCTTCTTCGGTGGAGTCCTCGGGCAATCGCACCTCATAGGATTTGATTCCCACGGATTCGCAAGCTTTCTTCTTGTTGCGAACGTAGGTAGCAGAATCTTTCCTTTCCCCGACGAGAACGACTGCTATCCCAGGAACTACTTCCAAAGATCCTTTCATCCTTGATATTTCGGCGGCTATTTCATCCCTAATTTCCTTGGCGACTGATTTACCATCGATAACCTTCACCGAAGGTTCGACGGACATTGCAGCTACAAGACAGAATCACGGTAAGAGAAACATTGGTTGAATTATCGGGGTTGTTCAGAAGGTCGCGAATTAGCATTTCAAGACCTTTCACGCTTGTTTATTCATCAAAAATTGAAGTCCACGCAGCTCGATAAAACCAATTGCTCATAGGAGAAGGAAAAAAAAAAGTGAGCTTTATTGTACCACTAACTCGTCTGAAGGTGGTGAAGCTTCGAGTTTTCATGACGGCAGCGGCAGTACGAGAGGGCCCCACGCGCAGAGCTGCGGCGGCGACGGCGGTTCCCCCATCGGTAGCTGCGGAGGCGAACGTCGTAGCGGCGGCGGCGGCGGCCATTTGAGGAACCTGGGTCCGAAGGAAACTGAGGGTGAGTTTTAACCCTATGCTTCTAATCTAAATTCGCGTGCTAAATGTAGAAGAAATGCCAGGCAATTCAGCTAGGGTTTAAGTGTCAGAAAAGCTAAGCCACGGCAATCTCACATACATTGTACTTTAGTTATCGACCTTAATCATTTCTTTATGTAGTCTCTTTAACTATCCAAGATTCGCCAACAGTGTTAAGGATTAAGTGGGTCGGGCCGGGTTTGGAATAAAGTAGTAATGGATCTTGGGAAATATGGATTATAAGGCTAGCCCATATATTGTGTCAATTCGACATCAGGCCCATGAATGTTTAAAATAAGTTCAAACCATGTCTGAAAAATTTTACGTTAAGAGATTCATTTGTGTGGTGTAAAAAATGGTATAAAAGATATATGGACCGGTATAGAATAATCATTCTGTTACAAACTTTCAACATACTGGTATGCAGACAACGAAGTGGTACTGAAGAAATGAACTGGTATCAGATGATCGTAAACTGGTATCGGATGATCGTTTTGTGTTACAAAATTTCAACATACTGGTATGTCAGAGCAACGAAGTGGTACTGCAGAAAATGAATCCTTGAAACTAATATTTTTGCTAGGAGTGCGTGAATCCTAAGTGATTTATGGTAATCGGAAATATAAAAGTCCCCTAAATATATTCCAAAAATAAAAGTTTAATTTAAAAATAATTAGAGGGCCCAACCGGGTTCGAACCGGTGACCTATTGATCTGCAGTCAATTGCTCTACCACTGAGCTATGGACCCATTTTATCCCAATCTGATATATAGCTATAAAAGTTAATACAAATAAGATCAAGTCTTCCACAAACACTTGGCTGTCCTTTGTTGACTAGTACTACAACGGCTGGAATATGATATGATGCACGGTGTATCGGAACCCTAATGACAATTGACTCTCTCTAACGTTCTACGCAGCTTCAACTTCACGCGTTTCTGAGCGCTCATTATCAGGTGTGGTTTCTGGATTTTTAACATAAAGTTCACGATTTTCCCTAAATTTGTTTTTGATTTCTTTTAACCATTAATTACCTTTTGGTTTGTGCTCCTCTATATTATAGCCGAGATCAGAAGTCTGAATTGGAACTTCTCAATCTTGATTGTGTAGGTCGGTAGAATTTCTTGCTCGTTGATCGATTTATTTGGTAAGCTTTAATATTTCTTTCTCTCTTTTTTTTTCCTGTACTTTTCCTGATGATGTAGAGTTTTGGGCCTTTGGTTTGGTTTTCCATGTTGCGTTATTTAGCCAGAGTTATAAATTGGATTTTTTTTGAAAAAATTTAACTGTTGGCTCATAGCAAGAAGAGAAAGATGAGTCAAGTCCTGAATGGGTTTTGGGATTTACAATTGCCCTTCTTCTTATGCAATTGTGGTTCTTATACTCTTTATTTGGTCTCTGTTTCTTGCATTTAGTAGTTTCTTGAAATGAGCCGTTCGAGCGAACAAGCCAAGTCCTTTCTTCAATTTGGGAATCCCTTTCGAATGTTGTTTCCCAAGGGCTCGACGTCTCCCAAGCTTCTCGACATACTGAATGCTTTCGAGGAGGCGCTCGTATTGAAGCTCAAGAGGCTCACACCAGTCGACAAAGAAGACGTCCTAAGCTTATCGTGGATGAGATCTTCCGTGGAATCGCTATGCGAAATCCACTCTGACATCAAGTCTCTCATCACCGACCTCGAACTCCCTGTTTGCGACTGGGAAGACAAGTGGATCGACGTCTACCTCGACAACACCGTGAAGCTGCTTGACATATGCATTGCGTTCAGTTCTGAAATATCCCGTCTGAAACAGGGCAACCTCTTCCTTCAGTGCATAACCCACAATCTGTCCGATCCTTCCTCTGACCAATTTGCCCGGGCAAAATCTTCAATGGATGGATGGAGACAGCACATTGGCTCGAAGAACTCAAGGCTCGAGAACTGCTTCTCCGTAATGGATACCTTCGCACAAACACTTAACCTGCCGAAGATCAAGAACTCCTCGAAGGGAAAAGTGTTGATGAGATCTCTGTACGGAGTCAAGGTGGTGACTCTTTACCTGTGCAGCGCATTCGCCGCCCTGCTGTCTGGCTCTGCAGATAAGCTGAAGGAACTTCAGGTTACAGAGGTTTGCCTTTGGGCTGATTCTTTTAACGATCTTCAGAATTTCGTGAACGCTGAAATAAGAGGAAGAAGAATAACGGTTGTGAGAGATGTTGAATCGGTCGATATGGCCATGAAGAAGTTAGATTCGCCAGCTACGCAAAATGATGGCGAATGGTTTAAAAAATCGGCGGAGGACTTATCCAATGGACTTGATCTCATCGCCAAGGAGGTGGACAGTTTCTTCCAAGTTGCCCTAAACGGGCGCGATGCTCTGCTTTGTAATCTTAGGATTGGCGGAGATGGTATCTTCCCTGACGAAGTACAGCCCGAAAACGATCGAGGTGGGCAAATGGTCAGATGAGAGTAGTTGTCCAAACTCTGTACTGCATACTATATACATAGATTTAAGCAGCAGCTAAGATGTCTGTGCAGTGTTCTGTATGTTAATCAGAAACTAAACGTGGTAATAGATATTGCATTGTGTTCATTTGGTGTTGCTAAGTGTTGCTCAGATCAGATGCGTAACAGTATTAAGGTCATCTCCAACCGAAAAACTCAAACACAAACTTTTCACTAAACTCAGAATGAAGTAATTATTTTCCAAACCGTAACAATATTTCATTGCACGTAACTTTTGTAAATTTTCAACACGATCGCATGTGTTATAACTTTTCAGTATTTTACCCACATTAAAAATAAATGATATTTTCTTAGACTAAATTTTTACTAAATATTTTAAATATTTACAACTTTACGCATATTCATGTGGTAAATCGATAAAAATAATTAAAATAAATAATAAAAAACTCATTATAGTAATTTATGTAATAAAAGTTAATTACAAAATTTAGTATGATTGCTTTGTATGAAATAAAAACTTACGTGTTGGTGCCAAATGAAAATGCATGTATACCTTTATAGGAGAAAGAAAATGACAAAAACTCATTTTGGATTATTCGTTCTGAGTGTTGTGTTGGTTGATTTTCTTCCTTTTTTCTTATGTCTGAGTTGATTATTTATATTGGCTGGCGATGCTCTAATAATAATACCGGATTATTATTCACCGCCCCCTAAAAGACTGTAAAAAGACGATTTTGCCCTTATGATATTTAAATTAATTTAAAAAGGAAAAACTAACGCGTATACAAAATTCTGATACGAAATACTGAAAATTTCACACACAAATAAATTCGAACGATCCTTGGCAATGGATCGAAACGAAAAAAAAAAATGATTTTCAGCCGGAGATTGTTCGAATTTTTGCGTGTAATTTTAGCATTTCGTACCAGAATTTTGTATACACGTTAGTTTTTTCTTTTCAAATTAATTTAAACATCATAAGGGTAAATCTTTTACAGTTCTTTAGGGGGCGGTGATTAGAAAAAAGGGAACGATGGATAGTAACTCCCTAATAATACTGCGGCTGCGGAAGAAATGGTTAATTCAGTTTGAGGTGAAGCTCAAAGAAAAGTCTTGGTCGTCGGAGATGGGCCCCACATGGCAACCCATTGTTGTCGGAGACCTTCGCTACAGTTGACCCCAAAACAAAACGAGTTGATTGCACTAAAAATACTGATGGATGACGAAACCATCGGCGTCACTGAGGTCGTCAGCTTCTGCCCAAATGTGCGGCTCAAGATTCATCATTTACAACGACGCCAATTTCTGTCATACTCAAAAGGGTACAATCTCGATTAAAGCTCCATTCTTCATCTGGGTCGTTCAGAAATTTCTCTATCTTCTCTGATAATCCATGTCTGGGGAATCAAGCTCTGCTAGTCGAAGCATCGAAGGCGTGCCGACATATGGCGGAAGATACATGAAGTACAATGTCCATGGAATTATCTTCGAATTTCCGACAAGATATCTACCTCTCAGGCCCGTGGGCAGTGGAGCTTACGGCATTGTCTGGTAAAATATCTGCTAATTTCTCCTCCCCGAGCTTTATTTCGTCGACCATTCTCTTCTTTTTCTGCAAATTATCCGCTTCCTTTCTTCTTCAGGTTTCATCTCTTCACTCTATTATGCTCTGTCTCTCTGTTCTTCTTCTTCTTCAGTGCTGCTGTAAACTCAGAGACGAACGAAGAAGTCGCCATTAAGAAAATCGGCAATGCATTCGACAACAGAATCGACGCCAAACGAACCCTACGCGAAATCAAGCTTCTCCGCCACATGGATCACGGCAACGTAAGCGCTCAAAATTAGGGTTTCTTCTTACATCTCCACTCTATGACGACATCTTCGACAGGTAATCGCCATCAAAGACGTCGTTCGACCTCCATCGAAGGAGAGCTTCGAGGACGTCTACATCGTCTACGAACTAATGGACACAGATCTCAACCACATAATCCGCTCCAAACAACCGCTAACCGACGATCACTGTCGGGTTCGGCCTCTCGTTGATCCGTTCGAATTCTGCGATTTTTGAAATTCGACGCGACGTTTTTCTTTTCTCTGCAGTATTTTCTTTACCAGATCCTGAGGGGGCTCAAGTACGTGCACTCGGCGAACGTCTTGCACAGAGACCTGAAGCCGAGCAACTTGTTCCTCAGCGCGAACTGCGATCTCAAGATCGGCGACTTCGGGCTCGCGAGGACGACCTCGGAGACCGATTTTATGACCGAGTACGTCGTCACTCGGTGGTACCGAGCGCCCGAACTGCTGCTGAATTGCAAGAGGTACACCGCGGCGATCGACGTGTGGTCCGTGGGATGCATACTCGGCGAGATCATCGCAAGGCGGCCTCTCTTCGAGGGCAACAATTACGTTCATCAGCTGAGACTAATCACCGAGGTAAGCGCAAACGTAAAAAAACTCGCGGCGTTTTATGTGCGTACGGAAACTGAAGCTATTGGTACTAAAAGCTCATAGGAACGCCGGACGACGCTAGCCTCGAATTTCTGTGCAATGACAATGCGAGGAGATACGTGAGGGAACTACCGCAATATCCGAAGCAGAGTTTCGCGTTGAGATTTCGGAATTCGTCGCCGGGAGCCGTCGATTTGCTCGAGAAGATGCTCGTCTTCGACCCGAGCAGACGTATTACTGGTATTTTACTTTTTTTGAGGCTTTCGTTTCGGATGAACTGAGAAAGCGCACTTATTCGGTGATTTTCTTGGTATCATGAGAGCAGTCGACGAGGCTCTTTGCCATCCGTACTTGTCGATTCTTCACGAGATCAACGAAGAGCCCGTCTGCCCGAAGCCTTTCGTCTTCGATTTCGAGCGGCCGTCGTTCGACGAAGAGAGTATCAAAGAACTCGTGTGGAGCGAATCCGTCGAATTCAACCCCGACCCGGTCCACTGATTCGCCCCGAGCTATGCAAGAACGCTTTGAGAGGTATCGCCATCGAACATGTAAAATCGCAAGATTTATACGTAAAGATTTAACAAGAGCCTTCATTTCCCTTAAAAATGCTTACTGATATCAACATTTATTACACGAGATCACCTGCACTAAGTTTCTGTTTGGTATGTCGGATTATATTTAGGAGGACTTAAAATACTAAACCACCTAATGAGTATAATATAAAATGCATGGTTGGTGGATTTATAATAACCCAGCTAAGAGGTGTGTTTAATAGGACCGAATTTGGACATGTGCTTTCTGGACCACTACAAAGGGCCACAATTTTTTTGGATTTATTTGGGGTCCCATTTTAAGGTTTTTTTCATTCTAAATAACTTTTCATACCATTATTTTATAGCCCAATACTCTGTAATTAATAAAAATAGGCCCAAAAAATTATAATATAAATTAAAATATTATTTATTTATATTAAGGTTGGGCCTCCATACGCTATAAGAACATGGCCCATAAATTGAACAACAGCCCCGATGTCTAACTAAACCGGAATGCATGCATGGGTTCGGTTTAGAACCGGTGTTTATAAGCACGTCATGCTTTATATAAACCCACGTACGAAACAGATCAGCACGTAATACAACCAGCGTTTAAAACTTCTAAACCCACGAACCAAACAAGGCCCTAGAAGTAGCCGTTAATACCGTACGAACACGTCTGCATCACCACACTCCCAATCGCCGGACCCTCCTCGGGAAAATCGCACATGGTCCCGACCTTCTCGCCGCCCTGATCGGGCAACAGACCGCACGGGGCGGGGACCACACCGCTCGTAACCCCCTGCACGTCGCTGCAACTCCACGGATACTTCTTCGCCTTCTTCGCCAGCCCGATCGTGACGTTCGACATGCAGATTCCCGTGAACGGATCGTTCGATATCCCCTCCAACCGAGCGGCCATCGAAACGTTCTCTGCAACCACGTCCCGATAGTTTATCCCGGATATCTCGGGCAGTGCGTTCGGATCGTAGTGGTTGTCCGCGTGGGACCCGTAGTTTCCCGTCATCCAAAACACCCACTTCATGGTGTGGAGGCTCATGCCCTTCACGTAGACGTCCTTCACGTACCCTCCCCGGCCGACCGCCGTCTTTATCCTGACGCCCGACTCCGTGTTCACGGCGGTTATGTCGTGCGCGCGGACGTCTTGGATTCCTCCCGACATTTCGCTCCCGAGGGCTATGGCGGCGCTGTAGGGGGAGACGCAGGTGAGGCGTCGGATGAGGAGGTGTTTGGTGGGCATGTTGTAGCTTATGCCGTACTCGTCCCAACCGCTCTTCACCGCTACGCAGTCGTCCCCCGAGACTACGTACACGTCCTCGATCCTCGTGTTCGTGCAAGAATCTGCGTTGTGATATTCGATCTTTTTTCATTATTCAAAATATAACACGTAAGATTGAAAATTGTGAAATGGTCATTCAACATAGTACGTGAGCTAAGACGAATCCTCGCGAACTCCCATTAAATTAGTTCAACGTCTGAAGTTAGATAATAAAGGAAATCAACCTAAACGTGTGGGGCTTATTGAAAACATAATTATATACTAAACAGTCATCGATTTTCTTGAAAATGATAACTGGTCTCATTATGCGTATTGTTTTTGTACGAAACTTAAACTTTTAGGTTAAGGGATCTTTCAATTTTACTTATTCGAATAGACGAAAACAGTGATGATTATTTTCTGAAGGAAAATTAATATAATTAATAACCTGGATTAATCCCATCTGTGTTTGGAGATGTAACTGGAGCTAGGATCGTGATGCCTTGTATTATTATGTTGCTGTAAAATTAAGGTGCTTGAATATTGTTAGTAATCGAGCAATATATAATGTATGTATGTATGTATAATATATATATTTGACCTGCTGTAGACAGGATGAACATTCCATGAGGGAGAATTGATAAATGTAAGATTGGATATTTGAATGCTATCTGAGTGCATAATCTCAATGAGATAAGGCCTCGTGTATTTTAGCTTCTTCCGGCGAAACTGCTGCCACCAAAGCTCGCCCTGGCCGTCGACGGTGCCATTCTGACCTGAAAAAAAAAATTAAAACATATAATAATATATATTTTTCACGGCGAACTACTATAGCTACAGTTTCTACCCTACACCTGTGACAACAACATCGGTAAGATTAGTTCCAAAGATGAGGCTGACGTATCTTCCGCCGGCGGCGTCGCGGCCATGTCCGTACGACGGCAGAGGATCAACCACGGCCCACGAAGCTATGTCCTGAGAGGCTAGAACGACGGCGTCTTGATGGAGGTAAAGGGTGAAGTGGCTGGTCAAGTTGAAGCTCCCCGTGAGCCACCTGCCGGCGGGAACGTACAGCAGCGCGCCGCCGTCGCCGGCGAACTGGCTCAGGTGGCTCACGGCTTCTTGAAAAGCCCTCGTGTTGAGCGTCTCGCCGTCTCCGACGCCGCCGAAGTCCGTTATGGAGGCGGCGTGTGCTCTGCAGCTTATGGCCGAGTACTCGAAAGATTCTAACACCCTCGATTTCCTACATTCGACGAATCCATGGAACATAAGAGCTGCGACTATTAGCAGCTGTACCAAGAACGCCGTTACTCTATTATCTTTCTTAATCATTGTCTTCTTCTCATATAAAGGAAGGGAGATAATAATCAGTTATTGATGAGCACATGTTATATGTTGTTATATAGACATACATGGATGAGTATGCATTTCTTTATGTGTTGCAACAATTTTCCCTCC
Organism: Craterostigma plantagineum; assembly: GCA_027422505.1. Taxonomy (NCBI): domain Eukaryota; kingdom Viridiplantae; phylum Streptophyta; class Magnoliopsida; order Lamiales; family Linderniaceae; genus Craterostigma; species Craterostigma plantagineum. The sequence goes on from JAPQWV010001094.1 coordinate 31,025, forward strand.
TTTTTCCGTAAAATATGTTAGAATTTTGTCGGGAAATATTTAATTGGAAGCAAAACAAAAATGAAACTGTAGGCTTGTGGTTAAAATTATGGTCTCATTTTTCTTTTCTGGCAGTGAAATTAATCAGAAAGAAAGGAGTAAGTGGGACCCACTGTAAGGCGTGACATATTCTATGCCCGTGAGCTCTTTTGTCACCGCACTATGCCGACCCACTCACGGGCTACGGATTATTAGTGACCCACCATATTATATATTATCGCATAAAATCGATATGTCCTGCTAATTTTATCACACTTTTTCATTTCGAGCGTCCTAATTAGTTTATTACCTTTCGTTATTTAGCAAAAAATTATCACAAACAATCAATATAATAATATTAAATATTTTTAAAAGACGTGTTAAAATATAAACTTCTTTACCTTTTCATTATACTATATTATTATAATGATGCAACCTTCATTTGTGTGTCCAGCAACTTATGTGACAAAATTGCTGGGACGGAATTGTAAATATTCATGGCTTTTGGCGCTTCTATTTTTTTCGTTGGAGATTCGTCCTAGTTTAATAAATACACATACTTCCACTACATTCCACAATGGAACTGAATGAAAAAGGCACTTCAAATAATATTAAAGTAGGTTGATGCCTCGATGGGAACATTGTGGCCGAGAGTGGTCACTCATTCACTATTGTATAGTACCTAATAATTAGGTGAATTTATAGAAAAATACCCAAATGGATAAAAATTTTACACATAGGTATCCATGTCAGAAAATTTTACAGATAGGTACTCGATTTAATTTTTACCAGTTTCTTTAGTCATGTCGTACCTTCCTTTGTATATTGCGTACCATAACACGTTGATATAGGGTACCTAAATATAGTATACGTCGAACCTACGGCATACATGTGTTACATAGGGCGTACCTAAATTTAGCATACGTCGTACCATTTTCTGTTATATAGGGTATCCCTGTTGATTTAGGGTACCCAAATGTGTTAGTATGGTTACTTTCGGGGATCACCTATGTGCAAAAAATTTATGGGTACCTACATATAAAAAATCCTGACAGGGTACTCATTACAAGTTTTTATCCAAATAGGTACTTATGTGTAAAGACCCCTAATAATTATTATAGGGGACATATATATATATTTGCAGCTCAATAAGGTATTATCTTTTTTTGCCTTTACAGCGCCACTAAAGTGCTAGCGACTCCATAAGCTACCCTTTGGTCCTCATGTGGCTCCGGCACTACTTCCAGAGGGAAGCTGAGATGAGCATGTAACTCCCACGGCCGTGGAGATCAATGACAGTGGTCGGGGATGGCCTCTGAAGCAGTTTATGGTTTTCGGTTCAAGTTAATCCGTTCGATGACGAGGATTGAGGCTTCGAGGGTCAATATTGAAGCTTGGAAGATCAACTCCGAACCCATCTAGTGGAGAATAACCGATCAAATTGCTCCCAATCAGTTTCTACAGAAGTTGGAAAATTTACTAAACACACTACAAAAACTGTGTAAGTTGAACGGCCAATAACCTGCGAACAAGAGAGTTTGAGAGCTTGATGTAAACACGAAGTTAGAGAGGAAGATCTGATCTTGTAATCTCAAAAAGGTGGAATCAATAAAAATTCTCTGTTTGGATCGTGGACGTAGGCTAAAGTTAGAGCCGAACTACGTTAAGTTCTGTGTTCAGATTTTACATTTTTGCTGGTTTTTTCATTTTAATCAACCTTGATATCGAATCCTCGATATTGAGAACACACATATACGAATCTACGTCCAAATACAAATCTAGGTTGGCCTAATTGTCAACATGATGATGATGATGATTATACTAAGTTTTGAGAAAAAATATAAATATTTATAGTTATATTGTCAAAATTAAATTCAGAATGAAATAATACGGGCCAAGATATGTAAATGGGCCCAAACGATGAGGACATGCTCGTTATTGGTTCTCTAGAAAGAACCCAATAGTATAATCTCAGATAATCTTTTCCAGGCCCAATTGAGTTTAATATAGTCATAGACCCAAAACAGGCCCAAATGCAGTGATTGAAAATTCTCTGGAGATTTTAATGTTATGTTGCCAAAAGCATCTTAATTTGGAATTTTATTTTATTATTCGATCCCATGGTGTATCACTTCCATACAACCCTCCTGCATGGTCGTGAGTTAATTACAAATGTAGTCACTTCTCCAAACTTGAATTTAAAAAAACAGGCACTGCATAATGTATTACAAAATAGGCATTCTTTTATTTTATTTTCTTTTGGTGAATTAATTTTATTATTTGCACAAATTTACTACAAAAATGGGCATCCTTATAATTTATTTTATGTATGAATTAATTTGACAATATACACAATTAAAAATGTAATACTATTGAACTATGATTCATAAAATGAAAAAGATAAACATACGATTCACACAAATAAGAAAATATAGTGCACAATCGGAAAAAGAAAACCATAGTAATCACCACTAATTTTCCTTTTTTTAAAGTATTTTTTGTCGACACAATTTTTGTCATGAACAGGTAAAACCTGCACTCACCCAACTAAAAAAAGCAAATCGGCGAAGCTAAAAAAATTGTATATCGACGTGGTTCAAAAATAGTGCTTGCTAATTAATAATAGAATATTTTTACTTAATTAGTAATGAAAAATCGTATATATTACTATGTAAAATAAGAACATTAAAAAGGTGCCTATGAAAATCGTATATATTACTATGATAAATCGTATTTACTTAGTTCCGAAAAAATTGTGAAATAAAATAAGAAACCAAATGCAGAATTGGAAAAACCCGATTCCGTAATTGAGATAAACGATTACTATTTCGGTTTGATTCAATTTGTGAAGAACATATTAATTTTAAGTGTAAAAAAATCAGAATTACCAATAAAATAATTAAAAAGAAATTATAGAATAAACTGTGTCTATTTTGTAATGATTAACACATAGTGTCTATATTTGTAAATGACTACTCCTGTGGTCGTCAAGTATACACAATTATTTCAAAATTGTACTGCATGATATGTTCCTTTTTACTTAATAGTACTATCTCCGTCCCGTTATTTTTATCACATGTATTGGTGGGCACAGATATTAAGGTGGTATTATTATATTAATATAGTATAATGAAAAGGTAATAAAGTGTGTATTTTGACACGTCTTTTAAGAATATTTAATATTATTTTATTGATTATTTGTGATAATTTTTTACTAAATAATGGCATGTGATAAAATTAGTGGGACGCCCGAAATGGCAAAATGTGATAAAATTAATGGGAGGGATGTAGTATATAATTGCCGGGGTAAATCTCCTCAATTAATGATCTTGAAAAACTCGACCATTAATTTTAACTCGAGCATTCAATGCCACGAGGCGAGCGTGTCAAGCTTTTGCAAAAGCTCCGAAGCGGGGCCCACTACCTCACACGACACGATGACGTCATAACGCCGTCACTCCTCTGTTTTCAACTTCGCCAGTTTTCAGCTCTCTTTACTGACGGCATAATTTCACCGCTAATGTCCCTTACCCTTACATATGAAAACGTTGACTTTCTTCGCCTTGATCTTTGACAATGTCCAAAGTCAACCCAATCTTCTATCTCTGTCTAATCCAGCCCTTCCTTCAATATAAAAATCATTACTACATGTTTTCCACTCATTCGTCGAAGCCCTTCTCATCTCTCTCCTCAATCTCTCTCTACCCCACTCCCAAAAAGTCAGCGCCTTCTCTATTCTCCATCCTTTCCACCACCAAAGCTAAAAGTAAAGAGAGAGAGAGAGAGAAAAAAAGAAATGGAGGCCGATTGGGATCTCCATGCGGTGGTCAGAGGCTGCTCCGCCGCCGCAACGTCCACGCCCGCCGCCCCGGGCTACCCCACTTCTCACGGCGGCGCAGTTTTCAGCTCTCAGCAAAATTCCACCGACAACAGCTTCTTAGAGCCGACCAGCTATTTTGCTTCGGATCTGCACGATATTTGCAAGCCCTTCTTTTACCTAAGCTCGCGACAAGAACAACAAAGATACGAGGAGGTATCTACACAGAGTCTGCCCATTTCTCCGCTCTCCGTTCTCAACGGCTTTGCAGATCCTTCTTCTGAACAACAAAAACTCGAGAATCATACGCAGAGGAATATAACGTTCGAGCAGTTGCCTCTTCAGAGACAACAACACTTGCTCTCTGCGTCCAACAGTTTTAAACCTAGTCCCAGGGCTTCGAGCAAGAAAAGGTTTGATTTTTATGATTTCTATCAAACGAGGACGCACCGAAAATGGGCTTTTTTTTGTGCTTCTCAATCTCATGGGACTTGAATTTTTTTGGGGCTGCAGAAAGAGCAGCAATCTGAAGAAGGTGTGCCATGTTCCTATGGAGAAGCTATCTTCGGACATATGGTCTTGGAGAAAATACGGGCAAAAGCCTATTAAAGGCTCGCCTTATCCTAGGTTTGTCTTCTTCTTCTTCTTGGGTCATTTATTTACTCCCTTTTTTTTTTTTTTTCTTTTCTCTTTCTTTAACTTTGCCCTTTGCTTTTTTCCTGAAAAAACAGAGGGTACTACAAATGCAGCACGTCGAAAGGCTGCCCGGCAAGAAAACAGGTGGAGCGAAGCCGATCCGACCCGAAAATGTTCGTAGTGACCCACGCGTCGGAGCACAACCACCCGGCGCCGACTCACCGGAGCTCGCTCGCCGGAACCACGCGAGCAAAACCCTCCGGCGAGGATCCCGAGAAAACGGCTCCCTCAGCCTCTACCTCGCCGCAAGGGGTTTCATCTCCGGCGACCAACAGCTCGACGGAAGAGAGCAGTCGCTGTGATGATTTGAGCGTCTCGGATGATTTCTTCGCGGGTTTGGAGGATATTACGGGTCAGGATTTCGGGTCGGACGGTTTCGGGTGGGCTTTAGAGGATTAGTCAATGAGCTTAAAAGTAGTTGTGATTAGGATTGGCGAAGAGAGGATAGAGACGATACATGATATGGAATAGTGATCAGAATATAATATATATATATATATGTTGGCCTGATGAAATGGGAAACATGATGCTCTTGTAAAAAGAATTCGTCACAATGTCCTTAGCCTTTTGAATCGTAGTGTATTCTATGGCCTATATTCGGCCATTTGTATTCCTTTTTTTTCTTGTTTTGGGGAATATGGACTATGGCTACGTAATATCAAGTATAAAATGCTCGAAGGTTGATGATAATCTTCATTTCACCCAAAAAAAAAAAAAAAAATGCCATCATGGTATGTTATTCCTTATACCTTTCCCATTACTACTTGCATGGATTGCGACGATTATTCCCTCACTATCATTTTTTTTTTTTTTTTTTTTTGCATTAATAACCACAAAATGGTAGAACGTCCAAAACGCTCATCCAAAACATCACACGCTTACACACAAAGAATTAGAGAAAGTGGAAGCCTTTTTTTTGTTCTGAGAACGACGAAAGACGCTTCATTTCGAATATTGATGTCAACCCGTAAACCTCGTGTAAGACGATTTGAAATGCCATAGAACATCGTTTACGGCTGTGAAGGTGTGGGCGAGGATGGTGGCTTGTAATCTGGATACTGCAATGGAGAAACAAAGCAATGAGAATAAGTGAATGAGAAAAGAGGGCCATTTTTCTTTGTATATTAACCTATGCCGTATAACTATCTCAACAGGCTAGGCATCATTATAAACCATTTGACAAGCACAGAGATTTGTAGGAGAAAACTTACGTTTGGAAATGGAGAAAGTGGCCTTGAGATTCCAGGAACTGAGTTTTCTTCAACTTCTGCCTTTGGTACAGAATTGACTTCTTCTGCCTTTGGTGCAGAGTTGACTTCATTGCTCGGTTCTTGAACGGCTTCTGCTTTCGCTGGAGGAGGAGCTGTCTCTGCTTCAGGGGCAGGCTCGGATTTTGGCACAGTTTCTGCTTCATAGGGTGAGGCAGGGCTTGTCTCTGCTGGGGCGGGTAGAGATTTGCTAGTCGCAGACAATGGGAGAAGAGCCTTCCCAATTTGCTGTAAAAGAAAGGTTAAGTTTGATTTGTGTAACATGAGAAACCTTGTTCAATAAGAAGTATTACTAACAGGAAATTTAAGTGGTGCAAAATTCTATTACCTGTATGTCGCCTACGAGTTCTTTAGGGGCAACCTTTGTGTTTATGACCTCTTCGATTTGCTGTAAGGTTTTCTTCCGATCCTGCGTAGAGAATGGCACTCATACTGCTTGAATTTCTAACATATCGAACTAAGATGACGATTGCGGCGAAAGACAAACCTCTGCGAAGAGAAGCTTCTTGCTCGCAAATTGGATCAGAGCAGCTGAACCCACGAGCTGGAGAACAGTTTCAACCTGAGAAAAAAACGAATAATATTAGTGGGATTGTTCTTTGGGTAAAATAATGTATTAAAAAAAAATCAAGTGTCAACCTCGGTAAAAGTCAATAATCCGACACCTGCAGCAGCAGCAACACCAAGGGCCAAAGGCACTGCTCCATCATCCTACAGGAAAGGAAAAATGAAATAAAGTTTACAACATATTCACGGTTCTGGAATATTTTATAACTCATTAGCAAATAAGAATAAGTTGCTAGAAAGATAAATGTCTTATCTTTACCCCGAAAGCATCTGTTAAAGCTCCGAGGTCGAAGCTGAATCCCTTTTTAGGAGCTGACCAAGGGAGTTCACTGTTCTGCAGTAGTATTTGTGATGTTACAATTAGTTTCATCATAACGAGTAACCTAGCATTCGAGTAAGAATAGAATCTAGACATTGCATAAGAGAATACAAATCGAATGCATTTACCTTCCATCCTTTTGGGCCTTCGGCACCATCTTTGATGGCGTAGGCAGCTTTGAAGCCATTTGCTGTTACGAGCTCAGCGACAAGTTCGGAGTTTCCATCAAACCTGGCTTCAGACATAAGTAGATTACAAACGGATCCTTTTTAGTATCCTTAAACTAGGCATAGAATCGGTAACTCATATCTCAACAGGGCAATAATTCCTACATGCCATGATCACAGCAACATATAGTCACGGCCGCAGCTTAATGAAGACACCTAACATTCGTGACATTTAGCGACGATGCAAACGAAAGAACTGAATTCCCATAACAACAATCAGGAAAATGTACAAAAAAGATTTCCAATTGTAGGATCTTACTTGTCCAGTACGAACAATGTGGTATTCTCCGGCTCCTTAAACTTCACACCCAACTTATTCAAGAACCCGGGCTTATCTTCGCCATCATACACAATCGCCACGGGCTTCTTCTTAAGCTCGCGAAGATCTACGCTCCCAGATTGCTTAATCTCCGATTGAGGCCTTATATCAAGCAACTGAGCACTGCCATCCTCACCAAGCTTAGCATAAGCCTTCTTGGCACTCTCCAATCCCCAAGCTTTACTAGGCTTGCTTATCAGCCGAGAAACGACCAAAGGCACCGCCAAAACCGCCACGCCGCCGACCAAGATTATGGGATTCTCCGACGCGAAGCTGACAAGACCATCAACAGCTCCGATGTCGATGTCCGAGGTTGTTGGAGTCACAGACTGTTCAAGGGCTTCTTCGTACGACAATGCTCTGGCGAAACCTGAGGTGAGGACAGAAGATAAGAGCACTAAACCACTCTGTAAGGTTCTTGACACACGGAGAGCTTTGTTCTTGAGAGGTGATACTGCTGTGGGCAAAGTAGGTAAAGAATTTCTTGGCTCTGTTCTTTTAGCTAGAACCGAGAGTGGGGTTAACCCAACGGCGTTGATGGCCTCCATGGATTGAAGCTTTACTTCACACTCAGTCAGTCCTTCGAAGTTCCTTCTATATGTGAAGATGATGTTTCTAGTTCATATGTGACGTGTGCGTTTATTATTAACTTCCATCATCATCATCACGAATGGTTGGTATGTTGAGGCTGGGACTGTACTTGGTGGCTTGTGAGTGGGGAGTGGCGCTGACGTGGAAGGAAGATTAGAGAGGTATCCAATGGCTGGGCGCCACGTGTCGTGATATGATTCTTGTCGGGACTTTCTTTTGATCGCTTCTGTGTGGCTGAGAATTTTCCCCTCTTTTTGATCTATGGCCAGTGGCCACATTAACATATTTCCGATTTCAAAATTCTATGACATCTTCACTTAGCCTACAAAATAATAAAAAGAAAAAATAGTTCATACATAAATTACCTATTTAACCTTATTCAACTGTAAGTGGCATGCTAGAGAACATCAAAGAAACATTCCAAACCCTGTCCGATCTCCCATATAGAGATGCCGGCGCCCCACGAGACGGCTTCCTTTAGCCTAACGGAGATTGACATTAGCGTCGGGTAGAAAACGACGTGCCTAACGTCTCGTTCGTCGTCGTACGCAAAGTAATGCTCTTCGCTGTTCTTCTCCCACTTAAGGCCTTGCCTGTATTTCTCCAGCAAAGTCAGATAATCTCTCCCAAGTATAGGCCCTCCGCCCAAACCTGAAACAGGAGAAAGAAAATTTCAGTAATAAACTGAACAACCAAGTTCTTATTCCCAACCAATATGAGTTTCAAGTGACACTTATTCTTACAGGGTCATAAACAACAAAGTACAGATGATATACTTTAGACATGAAATATGTTAAAGCTGCATTTAGAGAAACGGATATTGCTGCATACCACCAGTAACAACAAAATCATTCCCATAAAAGTTGATGCCAACGAATATCTTTTGGGCCAGTCTCCGACGATCATTGCTGTTGGGATTGAGAAGCAGTTCTAAGGTGGAATGTATCCACTTTAAAGGTGCATTTGGGCCTGGATTTTGAGGGCCTGAGAAGTCGTAGGTCATGAGAGAGAAAGCATCCACGTCATTACTCAAGATCCGAAGATCTTGTGGTCCGAAATCGTACTCCTCCATCTTATTAGAATGAGGTGGACCGATAACATACACTAGTTGTAGACTCTTGCTTCCATTAAGGTCCAATGCAATGGAGTGCATGGCTTGTCCAAGCTGCTTTATAAACTGCAGCGCCTGAATAACAAGCATTGTATTCGCATGTCATCAGCAACAAGTCACCACGTTACGAAGACAGTGATAAAGCCCAAACTTCATTCTTCCCTAGTTACACTATATCTTACACCATTGGACTCAGATAAGAATGACAGCATCTACGCAAATAATTTAATATTTGTAGGTACAAAAAATTTACCTATGGAATGATAAAGTGAAAATGAAATTCTGGAGAACAGAGATCAACAAACCAAGAGAGAAAGCAATTTGCATTGTGAAACTAGAGAACAATATCACCAGCTTACCGCATTCCGCATGTCTGGGTCATGCAAAATTCCATAGGCCGCCCATCTGGACCAAGACTCTAGCACGATACCATCGTAACCTACTTCCCTATATGAAGTAAATGGAGAAGGATTGGTTTAACGAATGTGACATCAGAAGCCTATCGATCTTCTTGGAGCACGTATATGGAGAAAAAAAAAAGAGGAAGACGAGCTTACTTGCATTCTGCTATGATGAGATTCACTGCTTTGTCTCTCTGTTTTTTCTTTTTCAGCAGATCCACGGGAATTGCCTCCAAAACTATTCTAGGTAAGATCTATTTCATTGAGTAAATAAAACATAAATTGCTCATATTAACAACGTATTCAAGCCTCATGATAGATGCTGATCTGGCTCTGTATTCAAGTTCCGAAGGTTGAATTATACAGGTTAGCAAGCCATATCATGATTTATCAGATTGGAAAATAGGGAAGTCTCTCTGCATGAAAAAGTGACAAGCAAACCTGAGTTGTTCCTGCCCTCCTAATCTCTGCAATCCACCCTTGATCTGCATTATGTCTCCCCTCCAAGACCAACTTTGTTCCCTGGCTGGCACCACCATAGAAACCCAAGTTAGTAGCAAATTAGCCAACATAAGAAACATTTACTCTAATCCTTCTACTAAAAAATCGTCGAAGTTCAAAATCACAATAAATGCATACCTCTTTAGATCATACCATACAGGTGAAAGATGAGTAAACTTATTGCTGAACTTCTTCGCCATCTCATAACCTTGTGAATTCCTGCAGGTGAAAAATCATGCACCAGGATTGAACTAAAACTCTGTAATTTTAGTTCAACTTATTAAAATAGACATACGATTTAGCATCGAAACAAGTCACATACATTATATATTTCAATTGATCAACCACATCGTTCGATGTTGCAAAACGTAAAACAAAGTACTCAGGATTTGCCAGGAGATTATTCTACACAAGCCAAGCATAAAAGATATCAAGCTCATGAAAATTGCATCGCGTATTAACGAAGATGGAAATACCATGGAGTAATGTAGGCCAAAACAGGATTCCTAAAATTCCTACGAGTCGTATTCTCCGACGTCTTCGTGTTCTCCTGATGTCCTTAACATAATCAACAATCAACCAGCAAAAAACTACATCAGAAAACCAAAACTTCAACAAATCTAGCTATCTAAGTAAAATCAAACAAACTGACGTACAGCCAGGACTTGCTGGTAGCTGATATCCGCGGTGAAGAGCCCTTGGCGGTACACATACGGTAAATCGGAGCTCGTATTCGTACTTTCGAGGTACACCCTCCGATATACTACAAATGAAATCAACGGAACTACGACTGCGAGTACCATGACTGAATAAGCTGAATTCGTCAGCTTGACATCTCTTCTAACGATCGCATCCGACGACGATTTGATGACGACATCACTTCTCCGGCCAGTCTCAGCTCGCCGCTCGCGCCGTTTCGCCATCTCCGGCCGGTTCAGATCCCGGTTCAGTGTTTTGGGTTAAATGTGCAGCTCAATAAGCTTGGGCTGTAATGGGCCACAAGTCTCTACACGGTGATCCATTAAGATCTTAACACGTGGCATCTGACCTGTCCGAATGTCCATTCTATATATCTATTCTATTTATTAATGCTTGGACCTTTTAAAAAATGTTAATTTTTATCCAATTTGGTGTAACAATTACATCCAAATTTGAGCCAATTTGTTAGTTGCTTTAATATATATTTCCAAATTTGTTCTTTCATTTTTAGAATTATATTTTCATAATTAAATATACATAATATTATATAGCACACACTTATGGGTGTGCAAAACTACTTGTTAGGTGAGCTTAATTTGACCGTGGGTTAAAGAAAAGCAAATGAAGAATTGGTTGCTGTTCTCATTGTGGGCGCCGAATAGAAAGAAACAAAGCAACCTAAAGTGAAGTTGATTGGAAATTCTCATGTCGGTTTTATTATTCAAGTTTGGCACACCTCACCGTCCAATAGCCGAATTCAGTAGTCAAAAGTTGGCTATTTTAATTAGTTGGGTTTACATGGAAAATCAAAGCGGATGTTTTCCTATAAATAGGCTATATTCGATGCAGAAGGAATCACCACCACAGCCTATCAGATATTCTCGTCTCCGGTCATTTTCTGTAGCCTATTCGTATATTGTTGTAGCTACTTTTGTATCACGTCAGTGTACGTGTCTGTAATATCTCCACATAATAAAGAAGTTCTACCCTCCGGCCCGTGGACGTAGGTCATTCTGACCGAACCACGTAAATCTCGTGTCACTGTCCAAATTTATTTTTCGTCTCGTTTATTTATTATCGTCATTTTTCGGGCAAAATAATTATCGGGAATTTCCGCATATCCTAACAAATTGGTATCAGAGCCAACCCCGATATTTTTTAGCCACCATGACGATAACAAAAATGTCAATTGAAAAGTTCGACAGAAATGTCAACTTTGCAATGGGGAGTCTCAAGATGGAGGCCATACTCATTCAAGACGGTTGTGAGGTGGCGCTTGAAGGCGTAAAGAAGAACAAACTGAAATGAAGGACGATCAATTTAATGAATTGGACAAGAAAGCCAGATCGGCTATTATCTTAAATCTCTCTTACGAGGTTTTACAAGAAGTTGCCACGGAGACGATGGCCATGGGTATGTGGGATGCGTTAAAAGCTATCTACATGAAGAAGACTAAGGAGAACAGGCTTTATTTAAAGCAGAAGCTTTACAGTATGAAAATGACGGAAGGTACTTCTATACTATCGCATCTCGATAAATTCGACTCTATCATTATTGATTTGGCGAACGTAGAAGTCACAGTGACGGACGAAGATCAGGCCATAATATTGTTGTGTTCCCTTCCCTCGTCTTTAAAGCATTTTCGTGACACTATTATATACGGAAAAGATACGATATCGTATGCTAGTGTCAAATCTGCTTACAATCGAAAGAACAGATAGACAGAAATATTACGGGAGAAACAAGTGGTAGCCAGGCAGAAGGCCTGTTTGCACGGGGAAGACCAGAACGTAGAGATGCTGAAAGTAGCAGATCTAAAGAAAGGTCAAAATCCAGGTACAGAAATAAAGTCTGTAATTTTTGCAAGAAAAAGGGACACATTAAAGCTGATTGTTTTAAATTAAAAAATAAGGAGAAAAATGATCAGCAATTTAATAAACCCGCCGAAGCTAGTTTAGCTGCTGATGAGAGTGATGGAACTATATTTGTAGCAACTGCAAATATTATTAGGTCTGATAATGAGTGGATCTTAGATTCGGGTTGTTCTTACCACATAAGTCGGAGTCGGGATTGTTTTTGCACATATGAAAATTTTGATGGTGGATATGTGTTGATGGGAAATGATGCTCCGTGTAAAGTTGTTGGTAAAGCACAGTTAGGATCAAGATGTTCGACGGAATCATCCGAACGCTCACAGAAGTCAGACATGTTCCAGATATGAAGAGAAATCTTATCTCTTTAGGCACACTTGAATCTCAAGGGTGCAGGTTCTCAGGTGAAGGTGGAGTTTTGAAATTGCCAGAGGTGCCCTCGTCGTAATGAAAGCTTGCAGGTCTGGAAATTTATATGTTTTGCAGGGAACTACAATACAGGTTCCGCTGCAGTTTCGACATCCCCGGAGGTTGATACCACGAGATTATGGCATATGAGACTTGGACACATGGGAGAAAAAGGCTTGACGATTTTAAGCAAGCGGGGCCTACTTTGCGGTCAAAGTACTGGTAAGATGGACTTTTGCGAACACTGTATTTTTGGGAAGCAGAAACGAGTCAGCTTCAATTCGCCAGCAGTCCACAGGACGAAAGGTACTTTGGACTATATTCATTCTGATGTATGGGGTCCTTCTCGTGTTCCGTCCAAAGGTGGTGCAAGATATATGTTGACTTTCATTGATGATTTTTCAAGAAAAGTCTGGGTCTATTTTCTTAAGCAGAAAAGTGATGTTTTCCTAACGTTTAAACAATGGAAGGTTTTGATTGAAAAGCAGACAGGAAAACAGATCAAGCGGTTGCGGACAGATAATGGCTTAGAATTTTGCGGAAGCGAGTTCAATGAGTTCTGCAAGAATGAAGGAATTGCTCGACATCACACTGTTCGCATGACGCCTCAACAAAATGGTGTTGCCGAGCGCATGAACCGGACGCTTTTAGAGAGAGCTCGATGTATGATCTCCAACGCTGGATTGAAAAATTATTTTTGGGCTGAAGCTATCGCTGCAGCATGTTATATTGTCAACCGTTCACCGTGTTCACCGATCAACTTCAAGACTCCTGAGGAAGTATGGTCAGGTACTCCTGCTGATTACTCCAACTTAAGAATATTTGGGTGCCCAGCTTATATGCACGTAAACGAGGGAAAGTTAGAGCCTAGAGCTAAAAAGTGTATTTTTCTCGGTTACGCTTCAGGGGTGAAAGGATATAGACTATATAATTCTGATCCCAAGTCACCCAAATTTATAATTAGCAGAGATGTTACTTTTGACGAGTCTTCTATGTTACATCCTTCAAAAGCGTCTACTAATTCTTCTAATCAAGAAAAGAAGGATAGTGTACAGAGCGAGGTGGAGCTCGAGATCAACAAAGCTTCAGATGATCCTGCTACGAGTTCAACAGATCAAGAGGATGAGATAGAACGTGATTCAGATCCTGTTGAAGATGACAGCACCGAGCAGAAATATTCTATAGCCAGAGATAGGGAGAGACGGGAGATTCGACTACCACAGCGGTACGTAAATTTAGTTTCGTACGCTTTATCAGTGGCACAAGAAACAGGTGGAGGCAGCGAACCTTCTACCTATTCGGAGGCAATTAGCGATGTTAGTTCTGATAAGTGGCTGGTAGCGATGAATGAAGAAATGGAGTCTCTGCACAAGAATGGTACATGGATTCTTGTGCCGTCACCGAAGAAAAAGAAAATAGTCGGATGTAAGTGGGTCTTCAAGAAAAAAGAAGGTTTATCTGGTTCTAACGATGCAAGGTATAAGGCACGATTAGTCGCGAAAGGCTATAGTAAGGTACAAGGTGTTGATTTTAATGACGTTTTCTCACCTGTTGTTAGACATAGCTCTATTCGTGTATTACTTTCATTCGTTGCCATGTATGATTTGGAGTTAGAACAGCTTGACGTCAAGACGGCGTTCTTACATGGCGATTTAGATGAACAGATTTATATGAAGCAACCTGAAGGCTTCGTAGTTGAAGGCAAGGAAGACCAAGTTTGTCTGCTGAAGAAATCCTTATACGGATTAAAGCAGTCTCCAAGACAGTGGTATAAACGTTTTGATTCTTTCATGTTGGGTCATGGTTTCTCCAGGAGCAAGTATGATAGTTGTATTTACTTCCGGAAGTTAAATGACAGTTCGTTCATTTATCTATTGTTATATGTTGATGACATGCTCATTGCGGCTAAGAATCTTGCAGAAATTCACCAGTTGAAGGCCTTATTGAATGGTGAATTTGAAATGAAAGATTTAGGAGCAGCTAAGAAGATTCTTGGTATGGAGATTAGACGTGATAGAGGAGCTGGTAAGTTATACCTGACCCAGAAAAGTTACCTCAGAAAGGTTTTGGAGAGATTTGGCATGAACGATGCCAAACCAGTCACTACTCCTCTAGCTAGCCATTTTAGGCTAAGCGCTGCTCAGTCACCATCATCAGATGAGGAAGAAGCGTACATGGCACGAGTTCCGTACTCGAGTGCAGTTGGCAGTATTATGTATGCAATGGTATGTACACGTCCTGATATTTCACAGGCTATTAGTGTTGTTAGCAAGTATATGGCTAATCCAGGGAAAGAACACTGGCAAGCAGTGAAGTGGATTCTCAGATACTTGAAGGGTACTCTAAGCACTTGTTTGGAGTTTGGCAGAAACAGTGATACTCTCGTTGGCTTCGTTGATTCAGACTACGCAGGTGATCTCGATAAACGGCGATCTCTTACTGGTTATGTATTTTCTATTGGAGGTTGTGCAGTTAGCTGGAAAGCTACTCTACAGCATGTAGTGGCGTTATCTACTACTGAAGCAGAATACATGGCGATTACTGACGCGATCAAGGAAGCATTATGGTTGACAGGGTTATTCAGCGAATTAACCCAGAATCAGGGAGTCATTACTATTTTCTGTGATAGTCAAAGTGCGATTCATTTGACTAAGGATCAGATGTATCACGAAAGGACTAAACATATTGATGTCAAGTATCATTTTATTCGTGATATCATTGCAGATAAGAAGGTGTTTATCAAGAAGATCAACACAAAGGATAATCCTGCAGATTTGTTTACGAATGCTCTTCCAGTTTCCAAGTTCAAGCATTGCTTGGACTTAATTGGTGTTTTAAAGTTGGTGAGCTAGCCCGTCGGGGCTAAGGTCGGAGGGAGATAAAAGTATTTCTAAATTAAGGTGGAGTGATTTTTGGAATCAAGCTCAAGGTGGAGATTTGTTAGGTGAGCTTAATTTGACCGTGGGTTAAAGAAAAGCAAATGAAGAATTGGTTGCTGTTCTCATTGTGGGCGCCGAATAGAAAGAAACAAAGCAACCTAAAGTGAAGTTGATTGGAAATTCTCATGTCGGTTTTATTATTCAAGTTTGGCACACCTCACCGTCCAATAGCCGAATTCAGTAGTCAAAAGTTGGCTATTTTAATTAGTTGGGTTTACATGGAAATCAAAGCGGATGTTTTCCTATAAATAGGCTATATTCGATGCAGAAGGAATCACCACCACAGCCTATCAGATATTCTCGTCTCCGGTCATTTTCTGTAGCCTATTCGTATATTGTTGTAGCTACTTTTGTATCACGTCAGTGTACGTGTCTGTAATATCTCCACATAATAAAGAAGTTCTACCCTCCGGCCCGTGGACGTAGGTCATTCTGACCGAACCACGTAAATCTCGTGTCACTGTCCAAATTTATTTTTCGTCTCGTTTATTTATTATCGTCATTTTTCGGGCAAAATAATTATCGGGAATTTCCGCATATCCTAACACTACTAATATTATATTAAGGGTGAGAGCCGAGGGGTGACTATTAACTGTTAATTTGGTCTGTAAAATATTTACAATTTAATCTCTCTATTTCTAATTTCATTAACTAAATAATTATTACATTTAACCCACAATTTTTAGTTATTATACTTATACCCCTAATCATTATTTTTCCTTCTATATATATAAAAATTATATTTCATCTACTAAACATGATATAAATTTTAAAACTAAAATTAAAATAATTATATTTTAAGCACACACATAGAGTGTATAGATAATACTTGAATCGCTTTGCGTTGGTTGGTGAGAATTGAGATTACTACTAGAGCCACAAACTATTGCATATTTATATTTTGCACCCATCAAAAACCTCAAAGACCGAAGTGTGGTAAAATGATTATTGGCTAGTGGCTGGCACGCTTGTTTATGTTTGTTTTTCCATCCCTATGGTTTTTCTTTTTCAAAGCTATCCCTATAGTTTTTCATTATCTTATTTTTGGAGAATTTTGAAATATGGGCCTAAGATCAACATCCATTTGTTGTCTCCTTACTATGATTAAGAACAGTGGTCCTAAGGTGGTTGTGATCCATTGATCCAACAATTGCTTGTGGGCCCCGACCCATTTCACTAACAATGGAGTCTTATTTTGTTCCCTTACTATATCCATCACGTCAACTTTCTAGATATTTGTAATAATCACAATAGTATTTGAAACTACGAAAATTAAATAACTTCAAATAACACGTCTAAGGACATTGGTGCTTGGGAGGTTGTCTAATATTTTTAGCCACACACACACAGCCTTTGGTATTTTGCCTTTTTGTTCAAACGTAACGAAAGAAAGCGAAACTTTTGTAAGGAAATATAAAACGAAAAGAAATATCTAATTTTATATTGCAAGGAAATCCAGTAGCTTTTCCCAATGAAAATCCTACTGTAAGGAAAAATAGAAAGACTCAAAACCGATTGTAAAGGTTCCATCTTTTTCCTCTCTCTCTCTCTCTCTCTCTCTCTCTCTCTCCCCACTCTACAGTACAGAGACTTATCAGCTCGCGATATATCTTTGACAACTAAACCACATTAAAACCCATTCACTAGATTCAACAACGAATCCGTGGTTCTTGACTTTTTGAAAATTTCAGTTTTTCCGTCGCTCTACTTTAACGTATTATTATGTCTTGCACCTTGATCTTATCCGTACCGTTCCGTGTCTGAATTCTTTTTTGCTCGGATTTCTACAATGATGGCTTAGCTGGATTGTGAAAGGGAGTATACGTCTTGAACTTATTGGACAGTGTTTATAGATCTCATTACTATTTCTGGTGCAGTCTTGAGCTAAATCTGTGAGCTCAAATAATCAGTTCTTTCTCTAATCTGGGATTTAATAATTCGTCGATATAACCTCGAAAAGTTTGGCGACCTCCTCTGTGATTTTCAGTTCAAAGAGCTTTGGGGAAGGTACTCTATTTTTGTATTTTGTATATATTGTCGTTTCAAATGACTTCTATGCTTTTTTGTTGTTGTGACTCCTTCCTACTACGATGAATGGCAAAGGGAGTGTAAGGAATTTGATCTGTATTATCCCTTCGATGATGGGAACTGATAGATTTTATTGCGTACTTAAAGATTCATTCTTGGCGAGTTCTTTCTTGAATTACTAGCTCTTTAGCTGCAAATCTGAGAGTGATTTTGAATGGATTTGACAATATCAATGTTTGGAGTTTATTGTGCTGCAGCATTGCTTATTTCCTTTCAGGGATTCGCTTTTAGTCTTCAATCTGTTCAACCTTTCAATCTCAAGCTAAATGGAGAATCAAAGCCAGCGTTCGCTTAATTAAGATGAAGAACTCACAGGTTAAGATTCGCAATACAATACGATCGTGCGTTGTTTTGAATGCGATTTAAAATTTAAATCTTTTCCTCGCATCCTTGTCGGAGGGATAATAACTGCTTGCGTCTGAAATTTCGAGGCAGGTTTCGAAGAAAACAGAGGACATAAAGCCTAAAGATGAACCCGAGGCTGTCCAGCCAAACAAGGCCACGGAGAATCCCGTCCCTGACTCGGCCTCAGCATCAGCCTCGGGCAACGAAAATAAGAAAGTTTCCCGCGAGGACATCGAACTTGTCGGGCTACATTCATTTTTTTTTTTGGATTTCTCGTTACGAATTAGAAAAGAAAAAAAAAAAAAAAGACCGATTCTTGCTACCCGACTTATTTAGTACGTAATAATCTTTGCAGGTTCAGAATCTGATAGAAAGATGCCTTCAGTTGTATATGAACAGAAACGAAGTTGTAAGGACGTTGCTGAACCGTGCTAGAATAGATCCCGGCTTCACAAATCTAGGTAATAAAATCCCGTTTGGATAGCTTTAACGTTCCTTATTTTCCCAGAATCTCTATCTTGTCCGTGTTATTGCAGTGTGGCAGAAATTAGAAGAAGAAAACGCCGACTTTTTTCGGGCTTATTACATAAGGCTGAAGCTAAAGAAACAAATAATCTTATTCAACCACTTACTCGAGCATCAGTATAACGTAACAAAATACCCAATGCCTCCCCCGAAGGTCCCTTTGGCTCCTATGCAGAATGGAATCCACCCTATCCCAGGTGATCAACTTACATATTTCTTCAACATATATCTGTATATATGTATATGTAATAATATACATCCATCATCATAATTCAGTTTGACTATTTTTCTTGCAGTGCAGTCGAACTTACCCATTGGATACCCCGTCTTAGGACAACCTCCTATCCCTGCCACGGGCCAGCCTCACTTCGACCCTACTATGTGCTATCCACCTTCGGCCTACAACGTAGTTAACGGCGTCCCCGTCCCTCCAAATTTTCACCCAATGCATATCGATTCAAGAAACGAGTAAGAACCCTTTAAGTCACATCTTCACCCTTCCCAGGATAGTGTAATGGAAAAAAGATTTATTTTTCGACGCAGAATGGCCATGGGCAGTAGTGCAGTCGATGCAAATCCCATCAGTGCCCCTAACAATGCGATGTCGAGCATGTCAGACATGGCTGTGAGCCCAGCCTCAGTAGCCTCGAGCGGTCATTTTCCCTTCAGTGCTTCGGAGATTTCGGGCATGGGAGTCGATGCTGCGAATGTTGGTCAAGATTTTACGCCCGACGTTGGGAGTTCGGTGGGGTTAGATCAGCTTCAGTCTGATAATGGAGGGGCGGGAAGTTCTAGAGATCCACTCATGTCTCCTCAGATTCCTTGGAACTTCAGCCTCTCTGACCTAACTGCAGATTTATCAAACCTAGGAGGTAATTGTATTGTAAGAAAATGAAAAGCTTCGTCCTTTTCATAAAGTGTATGTATGTATCAGCATAATACGAGAGGTTTTATGGCGACTGCAGCAGATTTAGGAGCCCTTGGGAACTATCCAGGCTCGCCTTTCTTGCCTTCTGATTCGGACATTCTACTCGATTCGCCAGAGCAAGAAGGAATAGGTAAGAGCTAAGAAGCAAAGAGCTCCATTTTTTTTCACTGCCTATTTCCGTCACGAACAGTAATCAGCAATTTTTTTAATTGGTTTTTGGTTCAGTTGAGGAGTTCTTCGTTGATTCTGATTCTATCCCCGGGCAACAAGCGCCTTCGGACGAAGAAAAGCCTTAGCCTCTGTGGTCGTCTGGTTTGGCGATTTTTAATTTTTTCTTTCCAAAGTATTGTCATCACTTCCTCGAAAAATATGTTGGTATAAAGGACAGATACAAACAGTTTTGGTGACATTTTATTCCATCTAAACTTTGGCCTCTGCTTTATAATATGTCCCCCTGATTTTACCAGTGCATTGCATGTACCATCTTGTTGATGTTTAATGTGCTATTAGGAATAGAAAGATGTGTAATGGATATGGTTTTGCTGAAAAAATGTTTTCTTTTCAATTATAATTCCAATCCCACTTATATATCGATGGGTATTCCACGTAAATTACGAAGAAGAATACCTGGCTTAAGACACAGAACTTACAGTTTTAGCAGCAACCTCGGAAAGAGAAGTCCTGCAAACGGGACAGCTGCCGTTCTTTCCTAGCCAAACTCTAATGCATTCGTCGTGAAAGAGATGCTCACAGTTTATTATAATCCTCGTTCGATCTTCATTGCAATAGCTTTCCAAGCATATCGAACAAGCAGCAGTCCCACCAATCTGTGATTTTTCGTCGAAAAGTGCTATTTCTGTACAAGCCATGATTCTTGGCTCATCGAGGGCATTGTTAACTGCGGTCGATGATTGTGGCATTTCTATGACTGCATTCCTTCTACCTTCTGGTAATAATTCAGGTGGGACAGAATCTTCTTTTTCAGACATTATCCTTATGACGTGGAAACAGAACATTGAGATGCAGCTCAAGGGGATTACGACGAGGATCGGTAAGCTCGAAAGTACTGTGAGTATCTTACTGATTGGCTTTTCTTTGCCTTCATCACCATCTGCACCTCATTATACAGTCTGAGTAAGTTTTCAAGACACAATCTCATCTAATGCAGTCAAAGAAATATTGCATACCCAATTCATCGTTCTGACTTTCTTCACAATCTTGACAACTGAGAGAATCCCACGTCAAGTAAAAGAACGTTTCTTTAGCTGGGTCGAACGTCTGCGTCTTCTCAAGGCTTGTGATCGACAGATTACCATTTCTAATGCATCCGTAGCCTTCCATGATGCCCCGAGAAGTATCTCTTGCAGCTATGGTGGCATTCGTGGAGTTGCTAAGGCAGTTTATGTGATCCGTAGAGTTCAGAGCCGTCGAATCCCATGGACACACATACAGTGCATAGCTGTAATAATCCTTCACTCTGTAAGGAGAAGAAGGTGGCATTTGCATGCTGAAGTTTACGAGCCTTCTCATGAGGCAGTTTTCGGGATCGGAGAGCTTGATGAATTTCGAGGCATAGTCGATGTGCTCTACATTGAAATCGCCAGAGTAGGGAAGGTTTACGGTGGCTTTGCCCTCGGATTTATTACAAGTTAGATCGAAATACGTGCAGTTGTTTGCAGGTTTCTGGTGGTTTAAGACGAAGGGATACCTTATGTCCGAGAGTTTCGAGCCACACGAAGAATTTGTGCAGAGGCTTTTATCTCCTTGAATGGCAGAAAAACTTCGGAAAAGGTAAAGAAACAGATGAAGAAGCTTTGAATATGATCCCATGTCTGTTGATGGTCTGTTGTAGAAACCTTTTTCTTTCAAATGGGAGTCTTGCATTTCAAGTACAATGTAGTAATACACCGTCGAAAGAAGAATGTCGAAGAGGCATATTAATGGGATCATCCCAAGAATCAAGAAGGCAAGAAGCACAATAAGCCTTGATATCTCCAGTCTTGTTTTTTGTCTGCTTTCTAACAGTTGAAGTATGTCTTTGTCTGAAAGTTGATTCGTCCGTTTAACTTCTACCATTGCTACAGAGCAGAGTATTTACTTATAAGCTGCTACTCAGAACCAAATTTCATGTCTTTTTTGGACAAGCTACTACACTACATTCATCAATCTGAAATATAGACATCACAGATGAGTTTTCATACAGATTATACGTTCTCGATGGCGTGTACTAAATCGTCGTACTTGGCTCCCGTAACTTCCTTAACGATCTTGCTCTGTTTCAATATCTTGAAGGTAGGCACAACCTTGATTCCAAGCTCCTTAGCCAGTGGCTGTTAAGGTTAAAACACAAAAAGCAAAATCGTAAGAAAGAAATTTCTGCGACGAAAAAGATTCGATTTTGATGCATACCCTGTTTTCTTGATTGCAATCGAGCTTCAAGAAGATGACATCTTCGTATTTTTCGGCCAACTTCT
Source organism: Craterostigma plantagineum (assembly GCA_027422505.1). Taxonomy (NCBI): domain Eukaryota; kingdom Viridiplantae; phylum Streptophyta; class Magnoliopsida; order Lamiales; family Linderniaceae; genus Craterostigma; species Craterostigma plantagineum. Next base: position 53,137 of record JAPQWV010001094.1, read on the forward strand.
GGAATTTTGGGGCCATTACCTTACAAGGGCCGCACCTGCAAGTGTTTAATTAGCCCAGAATTTGTCAAGAAAACTCAGAAAAGATCTTTTACACGGCATAAACTCAGTCAATAAGGGGAAAAGAAGATTTTTTTAAGCCCCCTTTGGAATAAAAATGTGAACTTTCCGAGTCACCTTTTCAACAATCCCTTACTCCAAACATCGAATCATTCACATTTCTTACTTCAACACAACAACTGCTTAGCCCAATCCTTCAAAAAATGTAGCAAGAAATGTGTAATAGAATAGACGATAACAATGAGCTCACCATTGGGTGTACATATCAAGTACGACGGTCTTATCGCCGGCGGCGTTGACGATCGGCCAGAAAGTGTCCTTATCGACCTCCGTCACCTGACCCACCTCGGTGACTGATGGGCTGGCGGCACTCACGCGCCACCTCTCCATGCTCAGCCTTCTACTTCCCTCCATCTTCCTCTTCATCGCCTGGGCAGGGTAATAATCGCCTGCGACGCCGACTACGGTGGCCTGCCTGGGAATAATACCCTGCGACGCGGGGTGGCTCGCCGCCGCCGAAGTCCTCGGAACTGCGCCGTACATCTGCAATGCCATCGTTGAGCTTCAGTCTAAGGAAGTGGCTGCTTATGGAGAACGAAAGTGCGATCGTGGGCTTTTTAATAGGCGATGAAAGTGGACTTTAAAAATTTCGGGATGGTGGGAATTACCGTATTAGCCCTTGATATTTTGATGTTAGCTCGAATAACGTGGGTTGTTTTGGGAATTTGAGAACTTATTTTTTGTGGACGTCGATTATTAATCTACGCTAAAATCTAATGTAAATATCGGAAAGTGAGATAATATATGAATCGCGACAATGCAATGGGAGACCAGTATGTAGGAGGTTCTTAGCCACACCACATATATTCATATTACAGAAAATATTATTGGTCTTTGCACTTATAATTTTCGTGTATCTATAGATTCTAAAATATTCAATGTATCCTACAATCGTCTTCGTCACGAAGGGATAATATCGCGTCTCTATAATCATTCATTTCCTTTTTTCATGTAACAAGTAAAGTCGTTCACCGTTATCTTTGGAATATTTAACTTTCGGGACTTGAATGTATTATCTAACCAAACAGCCCCAATACTTTTTTCTGGTTCGAACATGGGGTCGGAATGTCACTTGCGAGGACACAAAGAATTGTCTCACTATGATAAGAAAAGTAAATGGTTTATAAGCTTGATGGGCCACTCCTCCTAACACCAATTGATTTATGAAGGAACCCCATCAAGCTTATACAGGGACCCATCTTCATGTGTGGCGTGTGTGTGCGGGGCTCGATTACGGATAAATTGTCGGAGGCCCGACCCGAATTTCTACATGGTATCAAAGCGGGAAGATCCGACTCAATTAAAAAAATATATGGCGGGTTCGAAAAGAATGATGTTTCCGTCCTCTTAAAAAGACATAGCTCACACGTGAGGGGGGAGTGTTGGAATGTCACGTGTGAGGACAAAGAATTGTTCCAGACTGATTATGATAAGAAACGTAAATGGTTTATAAGCTTGATGGGTCACTCCTCCTAACACCAATTGGTTCATGAAGGAACCCCATCAAGCTTATACAGGGACCCCTCTTCATGTGTGGCGTTTGTGCGCGGACCTCGATGACGGATAAATTGTCGAGGTCCGACCCGAATTTCTACATGGTATCAGAGCGGAAAGATCCGACTCAATAAAAAAATATATGACGAATTCGAAAAGAATGACGTTCCCGTCCTCTTAAAGACTTGGGCTCACACGTGAGGGGGGGAGTGTTGGAATGTTACGCGTGAGGACACAAAGAATTGTCCCACACGGGTTATGATAAGAAAAAGTACATTAGTTTATAAGCTTGATGTGCCACTCCTCCTAACATCAATTGGTTTATGAAGGAACCCCATCAAACTTATATCGGAACAACTCCTCATGTGTGGCGTGTTTGCGCTGGCCTCGATGACGGATAAATTGTCGGAGGCCCGACCCGAATTTTTACACAGTACTCGCAGCCAAGCACACCGTACAAGCCCCAATCGATTAATACGATGGAAACGGGGACCCACACGCGAAGACACACTTGATAAACGACACCGTTTCGTCAAAGCTAAATTATCTCTCACACTTCGACACTACTTTGGTTTCATCGACGGAGGCGGATCTCCCAAAGCTCGGGCACCGAGGAAAAGCATTGATACACTCTCACTGTGTGGGACGAAGAACAACAATGGCGACGACGGCATTTGGAGCTGCGACTGCATCTGCGGCCTCGATCTCCGACGGCGCTCGCAGATCCTCCGCTTATTTACAGCTCTGCCACCGCTTAAGTTCCGCTAAGGTCACCTTCCGACTCTCTCACAAGCCTAAGCTACGATTTCTATCCAAGGTATGGAGAACCAGCTGGGTTCTTTTGTTTTCCTGTAACTTTCTGTTTCTTTTTTTATTTTTCGCTTATGTGTATAATCGCCTCTTACGAAATGGTTGCATGCGTGATTTTTTTTTCCCAATTTCTATGATTAAAAGTTTTACGAGATCGGGTTGGAACGTGTCTTGTCTCAGCCGGTGACAGTTAATTGAGATGATGATGATTTTCGATTGTTTGTAGGTGTAATGTTTTTTGGTTCACCATTTTTTGATTTGTTTCGTTTCGATATTTCTGGAGCTGGATGTGTTTGAATGTGATTGTTTGCTTGATATGTACTTCTGATTCTGTAACAATTCGTCAATCTGTTTGGCTGAAGATATTAAGAAAGTCATCTTGAAAAGAATAAAAACTGTCCTGTTGATGTGCTTGATTGACTGTGGTAAACTCTGCTTAGTGATCATTTTTTTTTTGGTTTCTTGGTATTTCTTGCAGTCTGCTTGGAACAGTTCTTCCATTGCCAAAGCACAATCAAAAGAGGTCTCAGTAGATTCTACCTCAAAAAATGCATCGTCCTCTCCTCCTAAATCAGAGGCTTCACCAGCAAAACCCGTAACTTTGGCATCAGAAGAGTCGATATCTGAATTCATCACTCAAGTGACGGATCTCGTCAAGTAAGCATTCTAAACTGTAAAAACCCCCCTAAAGTACTTCTCTGTGCTCTGTACAACGATTTTTTTTGCATTGTGCAGGTTGGTTGATTCCAAGGATATCGTGGAGCTACAGTTGAAACAAAACGACTGTGAACTTCTGATACGCAAAAAGGAGGCTTTAGCCCCACCACCTCTGCCACCCATCTCATATGCTCAGCCACCTCCTCAGCCTGCCGTTCTGCCTCCACCACCAGCTCCTTCTCCGGCGTCAACCGTCGCTCCTCCACCGCCATCTCCAGCTAAACCTCAAGCCCCTAAGTCATCTCTCCCGCCACTCAAATCTCCCATGGCTGGAACCTTCTATCGAAGTCCTGGACCTGGCGAACCCCCATTTGCAAAGGTAATGAAACCTAAGTGTTGACATCATATGCATTTGATTACACGTGGACCACTCTCTGAAATGATGTATTGTGATAATTATTAATTTAAGTCTGTCTTAACTTTCTGAAATTATAAGTTTCTTGATGCAAGAAGCAGAAGAGTTTTTTAACTTTGGTCAAGCCTGCAAGTGTTCTATAATAGGCGCACCATAATTTTCGACAGGTCGGAGATAAAGTGCAGAAGGGACAGGTTGTATGCATTATTGAAGCAATGAAGCTGATGAACGAAATCGAAGTAAGCGCCTTTTTGTTTCTCAATCCAGCTAACTGGAGTATTCCACTAGAGCATTAATCATCCATCACATTTTGTTGCTTAGAAATTTGATCTCTATGAACTACTACATTGGAAGAACGCTTGGTATTTTAGCTCAAAAAAACTAACAAAGCAGGTTTCTTGAATTGCACTCATGCCATAACTGCGAGCCTTCTTTCGTTGATTTTCTATCCAACTTACCAAGTTTCTTAACACATCGATATCATTTTACGACATTCGGGTTTCAATTTTCTTATCATTATGCAGGCCGATCAATCTGGGACGATCGTTGAGATCATTGCCGAAGATGCGAAACCTGTCAGTGTCGATGCTGTAAGTTCTCTTACTATATAAGCTAATTCCAATTTCCATCATATATCTATGGCTATGTTCTTACAATAGTTATCTGCACAGCCTCTCCTGGTGATACAACCATAGGACAAAAAGGGGCAAAGCTTGGCTATACAATCAATGGGTTCTGATAAATTATAATTTTATTTTCATTTATCACTTTGGACTTGCATAACATTTTGATTTTGAGTGCTGTTTCAATAAAAGAATCATCTCAGTGTTCCAACAAATTTGTTTTGATCAGAAATTCCACTTCTATTTAAAATTTCAAACTGCACTCGATCTTGGGGATTTAATAGAGATGCATATGTTCATCAACGGTCTACAACAAACCTCAATTGCCAAAACCAATGAATAGCAAAATAATACAGTAAAACAAACCAATAAATGTAATAAAATCAATCTCATCCACTCAATCGAAGCAATAACCGAACTGAAAACTCTAAACAACCCTAAACGGCCATGGAAGAGCCTTCAAGTCCTCCTCTCCACCATCCCTACAATCTCCAACCTTCGCCGTAGTACTCCTCACAGCATACCCATTACCACCATTCTCAATATTCCCCTCCACGTAAGCGTAATAGTTCAAGAAAAACGCCAGCGTCAGAACAACCCACTCGAGGAAGAACATCACCGCGCATAGCCCGCCGGCCAGCTTCAGTATAACCACGCCGTCTTCCTCCCTAACGTAGCTCTTCAGACGGCCCAAGAAATCGCCGGGCCGAGTGAAGACGAGCACGGAAACAGACCCCTGAAAGACGGCCGTCAGAACCGTGGCCGCCATGTGGGTCCCGTACAGGAGCTTGCTCGTAGTCCGGCCGCCGTCGTGGGAGGCGGCGGAGCAGCCTGAGACGGCGGCGGCGATGGTGGTGAGGTGGAGGAGGATGAAGAGGAAGCCGACCGGCGAGGGTATGAGGCGGAGGGAGAGGGTCAGGAAGATGCAGCTGGTGGCTGAGCCGAGGAGTGCGTAGTTTGTGAGGAGGAAGGTTTTGTGGGTTTTTGGGTGGGACGAGTCTTTGCTGCTTCTTAGTGAGAGACCGACCATTGTATTTGTATGTACTTTCTTTGTCGGAGATAAGGTAACAGAGTGGAGATGTCGGCGGCGGCGGCGGCGGCGGCGTTAGTGTTGTGTAAGAGATGGAAGTGGAGAGTGTTTTCGTGTTTTATAGATGGAGGATGATAATATGACCGTTGAAAGGGGGCGGCGCGGCGGGCAACGGATAGTTTTCTTACAGCTGAACTAGCACTAATGGTGTGCTTAACTTTGGAGAGAATAGTTTTCATTCTAACCCGCAATTATGTCTTAATTAAACATTGAACGAAAACGGATCACGTTATTGGTCTTAATGGCCGAAATGGGCCAAAAAGGAAGTCGGGCTAAACGAATGGAAAGCCTCCGAGATAATATTTATTTTGATTAATCTCCTTTTCTAATTAAATACGGGTGAATCTATAGGAAATACCCAATCGTATAAAAAATTTGCAACTCAATGTCAGGAAATTTTTTATGTAAGTACCCGTTGGACTGTGCTTCCATTTTTCCGGCCTTGACGGACCTTTTACTATGTGTGTATTGCGTACCACATCACGCATTTGTATGTTACCTATATACGTTCCAAACGGTACTTTGCGACCGACTCTATGATGGCACATTTATTAGCTGTATTGTATTACGTAACACGATATGTTTCTCTATGCTACATAAATGTGCCTTGAGGCGGGCAGTACCAATGTGCAAGAAATTTATTCTGACATGTACCTGCATATAAAAAATAATTACAGGGTACCGACTTGCTAATTTTTTTATATTAATGGGTACTTTTACGTGAAATCCCCTTAAATAGGATGAGAAAAAAAAATTAAAAAATAGTTGCAACTTTACGAGATTTCAATTTTTTTTTATTTTAGTTTTGTTCCTGAAATTAGTGACACGATATCATAAATGTGGTCAAAGATAATTGAATGGGTTTAATGGAAGTTATTAAGGTAAAATAAAAAATACAATATATATGTGTGTGTATATTACACGTACGTATATAATATTGGATTTCCGGGGCCGGAGAATCCCGTGATCCGAAACAACACGAAAATAGTTGTCCAAAGATTTTCTTGGAATGTACACAAGATCATACAATGTAACAATATAGCATTAATAAAGTACGTATATTTTATTTAATAATAAGAGGGAATCTTCACCATTTAACTCTACAACAAACAATGTCTTTTTCTTTGTTCGTCACGTATATGACCCTCATCATGGCCCCAAGACCATAATTAAAAGCAAGGCAAAAAAAAGTTGTTAAGCTAGCTTGCGTTTCAGTTTCTTCTTTCCAAGAATAATCCTCCTTTTTTACAATCTCATTGTAATAATTGTAGTAGGAGTAGTTGAACCCTAATCCGTTGACAACTGATCCCATAATCTAGTTCTATATTGGGGACCACCTTTTACTGTTTCTTTTGGATTTTCGAACACAGAATTTTACTTTCACATGCCGGTTTTAAGATCATCGTAATAATTTCCTCACAAAGAAACCTCTTTACATAAAAAGAAAAAAAAAAAGAAGATATTTGCAGCTCTTTTCCTCGTATCTTCTTGGGAAAAGCAATGCCGTGCGTGCTTACTCTCGACAGGTATCTTCCTTCCCTCTTGTGTTATAGGCAATCGACATCATTCGATTATAATCGTTCATATGTTTTTCCATGGGATTATCGTGTGTGTTTCTGTGCGAATCTGCAGCTCAAAAGAATGATAAAAACCTTCAGACCATGACTGTTATGACTTCCCTCTTTATCAGTTACAGAAATGTAAATATATATCGAGCTGAAAAAGCTTGAAAGAAATGCTGATCTAATATGCTTCAAAACATTAATATTTTTCCTGGTTTTATTTCCTCCTAGGCAGTCCATGATGGTGAGAAATCTTCCAGGAATCATATTCCTTTGCTGTATATCGATTCTTTTCTCAGTACATTCTTCAAGTGCTTTGGCCCATCGAAACAAGGGCATAAACATATGGCCGATGCCAAGCTCGGCGAGCCACGGAACCGATAATCTCTATCTCAGCAACGAATTCGAGCTTAGGACCGATGGAAGCAAGTTCGTCGATTCGGGCGAGATTCTGAAAGATGCGTTCTTACGCACCGTGGATATCGTCGGAGGGGCCCACGTAGTCGAAGCCAACACCTCGAACATCGATCCCTCTTCAGTTCTGAGATCGATCCACGTAGTTATTTCTTCTCCTTCGGACGAGGTAATAAATAATCGCTGATTATAAGACTTCTCATTCGATTTACGATCGCATATCGTATAAATTCGGGCAGCTGCAATATGGGGTCGACGAGTCGTATAAGCTCAACATCCCGGCGAAAGGAAGCCCTCTTTACGCCTACCTTGAGGTGCATTGTAATAGAAAATTTCCTACTTTTTTTCTATCGCGTGGAAACCGTAATGCTGAATTCTGTAATAAAATGTACGTTTTTCGGACAGGCGAAGACTGTTTACGGAGCGTTGCACGGGCTTCAGGTATGTTAGCATCGTTTTCGAAGCTACGATTTCCATACGAACGGACCCTAAAAAACGTTATCTTTTTTAGACGTTTAGCCAAGTCTGTCATTTTAACTTTACGTCGAGGGCCATCGTAGTTCATCAAGTTCCGTGGAACATCGTCGATCGGCCGCGTTTCTCATATCGAGGGCTATTGATAGGCGAGCATTTTTGTCGATTTTTTTTTTCCTGTCAAAAGAGAAACTACGATGCTTATGCTTGTCGCGAATCAAAATCGCAGATACTTCCCGGCATTATCAGCCTATACGTTCGATCAAGAAAGTCATCGATTCCATGGCTTACGCCAAGCTGGTAAGTAAAAATGTACAAGCAAGACTTCTTTTTTTTTTTTCTTTCTTTCTTTTTTTCTTATTACACGCTGACACCGTCCGATTTCAGAACCTTCTGCATTGGCACATAGTTGACGAACAGTCTTTCCCACTTGAGATACCTTCGTATCCAAAGCTGTGGGACGGCGCTTATTCAAGTTCGGAAAGGTATACGATTTCTGATGCTGCGGAGATTGTAAGGTGTGAGTTTTCTTCGATCTTTTGTCTTTGAATTAGACGTAGAAAGCATATTTTGCTTCGGTTGTGCTATCGCGAATTTTTTTTCAGATATGCGAAGAAGCGAGGAATCAGCGTTTTGGCAGAACTCGACGTTCCCGGACATGCTCGATCATGGTACGAGAGCAGTTTTCTTTCTTACATCCTCTGAATCTTCGTTTTTTTATCGGGAATTCACAGTTGTTAACGTATCGATTTTAGGGGCATTGGATATCCTTATCTATGGCCGGCAAATAACTGCAGAGAGCCGCTAGACGTAAGCAAGGAATCTACCTTCAAACTGATCGACGGCGTTCTTTCGGGTGAAGATTTATGCGCTTTTTTTTTATCAACGAAGTTTTTTTGATCGATTACGACGTACTAAACTAAGAGAGAGTTGGCCGTTCAGATTTCAGTGAGGTGTTCAGATATAAGTTCGTTCACTTGGGAGGCGATGAAGTGAATACTGGTAAGCTTTTTCGACGTTTATAGATTCATTTCGAAGCATTTTTTCCATTACAGAGACTAAGAATGAATGGTCCTAACTGTTTCAGATTGCTGGGAAACAACTCCTCATGTTAGAGACTGGTAAGTTACGAAACTGAGGCAGATTTTCCAGAAAACACCGTTGCCTAAGCTTACCGAGAAAAAGAAAAAAAAAAACTCTTCGATCTACAGGCTAAAGAAGAGCGGCATGAACGCTTCTGATGCATACGAGTACTTCGTTCTTCGAGCCCAGAAAATCGCGCTGTCCCACGGATACGAAGTCATTAACTGGTAAAAAAAAAATACCTCAACTCCATCTAAATCAAGAATTTCTTGCTGAAACCTTCTTACACACAGGGAGGAAACCTTCAACCACTTTGGCAGTAAACTAAGTCGCAAAACTGTAGTTCACAACTGGTAATTACTTACTTCCCATTCGCGTCGCTGTACTGTACTCTAATCTACGCAAATATACGTGATAATCGATCTTGTCCATAGGCTCGGGGGCGGTGTAGCCCAAGAGGTGGTTAAGGCAGGCCTACGATGCATCGTAAGCAACCAAGACAAGTGGTACTTGGACCACCTAGACACAACCTGGGAAGACTTCTACGCCAACGAACCGCTGGCTAACATAACCGATCCTAAACAGCGAGCGTTGGTCTTAGGCGGTGAGGTTTGCATGTGGGGCGAAACCGTCGATGCTTCGGATATAGAGCAGACTATATGGCCAAGGGCGGCGGCTGCTGCTGGTAAGAAAGAAAGCCCTTTTTAATACGATCAAAAGCAGCAGAGTACGTAGTAACTGTTCTTGAATTTTGAACAAATGTAGAGAGGCTATGGACGGCTTACGACAAGCTTGCGAAAGATCCCGACGAAGCGTTCGATCGATTGTCGTACTTTAGGTGTCTGCTGAATGAAAGGGGAGTTGCTGCTGCCCCGCTGAACGATACGGGTCGGGCAGCGCCTTTAGAACCTGGTTCTTGTTATAAGCAGTGATTTTTGTTCATGGAAGTGTAATAATCTTTAGTGTATGACATGAAAAATATGGTCTGAATAGGAAAAAGCTTATGAGTAACATCATTCTCAGTTTCATGTTAACAACTCAGTTTCCCTCTTCAGTTTTTGGAATGAGCCCTTCATTTTCTTTTCTTTTTTTTTTCTGTGAACTCTTGAAAGCTTCTATGCGATAATTGGCTCCATTGGATCTTCTTGGTAGAGCAGCAGCATAGATTGAAGCTTAAGATCGAACAAAGCAAACAATTCATAAAAAAAAAAATATGCGAGGAAAAATGGGAATTTTTTAATTTTCTTGAACCTTTTAACTAACGTATATAGATGGCAATTTCAGACAATGATTCTTAGTTTCCGCCAATCTAATCGTTATCCCAACTGTACTCAGTAGCCGCCGACCATCATCGCCTCTTTGCCGTGTCAATGGCGTTATCCTCTGTAAGCATTCCACACTCCATTTTTCAACGAAGGCGCACTTCAATTCGCGCGACTCTATCATCGTCGTCGTCGCCTGCAAACCCACCACCGTCCTCCCTCGCCTTCGACGCCGCCTGCATCAGACGAGCCGCCGAGCTGGCCGATAAGTCCGCCGGATTCACCGCCCCTCACCCCAACTTCGGGTGCGTGATCGCCACGAATTCAGGCGAGGTCGCCGGAGAGGGATATTTGTACGCTCAGGGAACCACTCCGGCGGAGGTTCTCGCGGCGGAGGCCGCCGGAGAACGCTGCCGCGACGCCACCGCCTACCTCAATATGGAGCCCAATCACTGCATCGGCGACGAAGCTGCTGTTTCTGCGCTCATCCAAGTAAAAAAAAAAAAAAATCCTTGCTTTATCTGCTGTTCGTAGTTGATTAAGCTCTTTTTTGTCTTGCGTATGCTTTGATGACGATATCATTACTACATTGAGCAGTAGTTTTTGTGGGTTCTTCATTACAGCGATGATTTTCCGAATGCCTTTGATTCTTGTTTAGGCTGGGATTAGTAGAGTTGTGATTGGTATTCGTCATCCCTTGCAACATCTTCGAGGAAAGGCGATACGAGCTTTCAGAAGCGAGGGATTAGTGGTTGATGTTCTTGGTGAGAATCTGCAGTGTAGAACCATAGAGGTATAGTATCCCATGACAACCTCGAAATGACGCTAAGTTGCTTCCTTTCTTTCGAACCATCGAAAACTTATTACATATCTTCGACTTCGCCTAATAGGAAACTCTCCAGTCGTGCCTTTTAGTGAACGCTCCTTTGCTGTACAGAGCTGCTTGTCGAGTTCCGTTCTCCGTTCTCAAATACGCAATGACACTTGATGGTCAGTAAGGTTCCTCTCCACTTCCTCCGATTAGATTTGTTAATTTTATGATTCTCTTCCAAATTCGATTTTTACGAACAAACAGGAAAAATCGCTGCTAGTAGCGGGCACGCGTCTTGGATAAGCAGCAAAAAGTCGAGAACTCGAGTTTTCGACATGCGTGGAAGGAGCGACGCAGTCGTGGTCGGGGGTAACACCGTACGCAGAGATGGTACGAAAATTTTACGGTTTTTTTTTTTTCTATCACGTCTTGCGTCCTATGATTATCACGACGCTGCAAGAAATGATGAAAAAAGTAGCCCCCTAAACCTCAGATCCAAGGCTGACAGCAAGGCATGGAGGCGGGCACTTACCTCAGCGAATCGTAATGTCCAAATCGCTCGATCTCCCCGACGAGGCAAACTTGTGGGACGTAACCGAGGTTTCAACCATGGTCGCCACGCAGAGAGGCGCAAAGAGGAGCTTCCAGAAGTTTCTTGCCTCGAAAGGCGTCGAAGTTGTCGAGTTTGACATTTTGAACCCTAAAGTCCTTATGGAATACTTACACGACCGTGGCTGTCTCTCTGTTTTGTGGGAGTGTGGGGGTACGTTAGCTGCTTCTGCAATTTCATCTGGGATCATACACAAGGTAGTTAGTTCCTAGGTTGAATGAATCTTTTCTTGCAATATTCTAAGCTCACACATCGCAGAGATTTAACGATCAGTTAATAATAGGTACATGCTTTCGTTGCCCCGAAAATAATCGGTGGCAAGAACGCTCCTTCTCCCGTGGGTGAGCTTGGCATGGTGGAGATGTCTCAGGCGTTGGAATTAATCGACGTAGAATACGAGCAGGTCACACACATACATAGATATATAAACTCAGAAAATGAAAAGAATACTAACATAGAACTTTCTTACAGCATATTTTCCTTGTGTAGTGAATGATATGATGCAATATTTCCAGGTTGGCCCCGACATGCTTGTGAGTGGATATCTTCATCCAGTGCCAGACTTAATCCCCGTGATCCCTTCGATCGACGAAACTTCTGCTATCGATCCCACGGTTTCTCCTTACGAGGCGTGCATTATATTCTTCTACAAAACGTGGGACCCATACGGCGCATTTTCGAACTTTTCGCTCCATCCAATAAAAATGCTCGATGAGAACGGCGAACTGTCGACGTGGTCGAGCGTCGAGCACTATTACCAGGTCTTCATCTCCATTGCACTCTCATCCTCTGTTTTTTTCACCTTTCTGGGGAGATTAATCTGACAGCCTTGTACAATTTTTTTTCAAGGCCCATAAATTTCTTGGACTAGACGACCCCATTGCTAGGCAGTGCTTCGAGGATATAAAGAACGCAAAAAGTCCCGAAGAAGCAGCGCGGATAGGAAGGAGAACACAGAGGCAGCGCCCGGATATGGTTAACATTTGTTTTCTTTTTTCTTTCTTACGCTGATAGTTCTTCGTATGCACGAAAGTTACTCAGCCCATTTTACAGGCGAGGGCTGACTGGGATTCTCTGAAGATCGAAGTTATGTACAGAGCCTTAAAGTGTAAATTCTCGACGTACCCAAATTTAAAGTCGATGCTTCTCTCAACTGCTGGCTCTGTCCTCGTCGAAGCTTCGCCGCACGATCTCTTTTGGGGCGGAGGCAGAGATGGAGAAGGCTTGAATTATCTCGGGAGGCTCTTAATGCAGCTAAGATCTGAGTTTCTCAGCGAAACGACTAATGATGATGATGATGAAGCTGTCAAGAAAGAGGATGATGCTAAGGTAAAAGAATTGCCATGAAAAGGCTATTCCATATACATTGTCACGATTCTTTGTACTTCTGTTGTTGTAACATCTGCGGTATAGAAGAAGAAAAGAGGAGTAGATTTAAGACATCACTACTGCATGTAAGAGTATCCATTCTATAGTAAGGTAAAGGTCAACAACACATCCCAGAATGATTTGGGTGTGGGACCATAGTTGCAGTACTAATATTATTTTTGGAATCATCAAAATTGATATTTGGGGAATTACAAGCGAAGCTGAAAGCACAAACTTTCATCATTTTTAATGATGTTTGGGCCTTATAAGTGATAAAACATTGGCCTACTCAGTACGATGTTCTTAAGTAAACGTTATTAGAATTAGGTTCACTCAGGCATTTCCTCAAACACCTCAGGCTCCAAACGAAAGATCCCAACAACGAACAAAACTCAACCACGATGTTTCAGAAGGAAAAAAGAAAGGAACAAATCCACCGTTATTCGTCTCGGATAACTTGAGCAGAATCGCCAAGATCAGATTTTTCAGGTAGGTCGTCAGTTTCCTGCGTAGTTGGATCTTGGGTGCTGATGATTTGTTCCATGTCCCTCATCCTTGTTCTCACAACATTCGTCACCAAAACTACATCGATTCAACAAAATAATGGTAGTTAATGCTTATGTAGTACGAGCTTCCATAGATAGAGGGAGATCGATCGATCGATAATTACCTGCAGCAGTACCAAAAGTCCACAGCCATAGAATCTTGAGAGCTGGGCTCTTATCTTTCAACATTTATTCCTTAACGATTCTTTAATTTTAGTTTTTGCCTCTGTTTTTTATGTATAGCAAAAAAGGCAACTCTTTATTGCATTACAAGCTAAACAATGTTGCAATTGTAATAATTATAAATCCTTCGCTTCACTTCACTTGCATTGCATGGAATGGACGACAACCAAAACAAATCAAGAACAACAACGTTACAAACACCTCAAATCAATCAAAAAAAGGAACCAATAAAAAACATCAAAATCCACAAACAACAACATCAATAAAAAACAAAGCCTCAGTTCACAACTCTGCAATTCTTCCTCACCTCGCCCTGCAAACCAGTAAGAACCTCAATCTTCCCCATCTTCACCATAGCAGCAGCAAACTTCTCAGCCCACAGATAACCATTCTCCGAGTTCTCCTTCACCATGCGAAGCGTCGCCGGGCTCGTAAGCAAGGCCTGATCCGACGTAAGAAGCCCGCGGCCCGCCTTCAAGCCCGCATAGTACCCGTTATCCAACCCATTCGGCGTAAAGCTATCCATATCCACCGTCGGGTCGCCCGGGCCGGGCCAGCGGGACACCTCCTCCTCAGATACGCCGCGTAGTTCCGGTCGAGGGTCGGGTCGACCCGCGGGTAGAGCCTGTCCGCGAACGACGAGCAGTGGGAGATGCCTATCGAGTGGGCCCCGGAGAGCGTCACCATTTCGTCGGGCGAGAGGCCCTTCGCCGCGAAGTTGGAGACGAGCTGAGTGACGTTGAAGAAGGGAGGCGGAAGGCTGACGAGGGGCTCGTCCGTCGAAGACGTGTTCCCGTCCCTGCGGCCCGAGGGGACGGCGTAGCTTACGTTCCCCGATATGCAGCTGCCGTCTCGGGCGGCGAAGGCGAGGACGTCCGAGCAGGAGACCGTGTTGGGGCACCGGCGCTCGAGCTCGGCCTTCGCGGCGTCGATCACTTCGAAGCCCCTGAGGCTGTTCTTGTTCGGTATGCTCTCCTTCTCGCTGTTCGGCCCGTCGAGCAAAACCGAGGCGTCGCATCCCTGGGAAATCGCAGGCGTGTTTCGCGAACTAGGGTTTTTTATATGATGATATCGTGCTGAATGACCAGTTCACCTTATTAGGGTTAATTTTTCCGTCATAAGATGATTATATTGTGCTGATTTAAGCGTGAGGGTCAGTATAAACTGTTATTTAGTTTTCCTCCGAAAAAAAAAACTGTTATTTAGCATGTCAAATAATAAAAAGATTCCATAAAAAATAATTTAAAAAAACACCCACTAATTTTAGTGACTATTTGTAGCTAATTACTATTTTTAACTAATTACTATTATATCTTAATTTTGTATAGTTATGATAATTTCTAATAGGTATTATAAATTAACTGATTATTATGTATTTATATATTATTACACATTGCATTTGAATGTGCAGATTATACTAGTATATCCTCATGTGGCTTCTTTAGTTTCTAAAGCATTAGAACGTATAATTTTCTTTAAATAGGTGTGAATGCGAGGATACGTAACCAACACATATGTTTGGTCCAATGAGCTCTGATATCATGCTGAATGACTACGTCACCTATAGAACGTTTAAACTTGAATGGACTGTATCAACTTTTAAATTTTATATATTGCTGTAGCACAAAATTTACTTCTAAGTGATTGCCCCATAGATCCTATATCTATCTATATGAAGAAGAAATCATGTAACGAATGGGATTCTTATTTGTACAAATGGTACTTCGAACTTGGAACGAGCATGAAGAAATTAACGATACTTCTTTATCTTTTCAATATTACTGCATGGAGAAAAGAGTTATTACCCTGACGAAGCAGTCGTGGAAATGTAGACGTATGAGGCCGGCGGCTAGGCCGGGATTGCGATCGACGAACTTTTTTACGTAGTTTCTCACAATGGCTTCGGCCTGAGGACAAGACTTTCGGTAATAACCGACCCTGAGCGGCGTATTAGAAGGGGCGGACGAGGTTGTTGAGGCGAAGAAGAACGAGCAAGAAAATATCAATGCTGCGAATATGTGGAAGCACTTCTTGTCTTTTAGAGAAGAAGCCATGGCTTGCATGCAAATAATAGAAGCACTTATAATTGTAGTTAGGCTATGTGGAAGTTAGCCATGAGGTATATATAGTGCGAGGATGGATTAATATATATGAGAAAATGATTCAATTGAAATAGGTTCTTTATATCTAAGGACGACGTGGTCGGGTGCTTTCGAAGTTGAACTCGTAATATAAAAAAAAATAAATGCAATAACGACGAACACGTTTGTGCCATATCTTTGTAGGTAGGTGATTAGTGAGTGTTCGAAATCAAATTATAGTATAATCTTGTATCTGTATCCTCTTGAACTAAGAATTTTTTTTACCATATGTTGTCACGATTTAAAGATGCCTCTTAAAATCAAAATATGAAACGCCCGCGTAAAACAAAATCTTAAACCATATTTCATCATCGGTGTCACCTTTATCTCGAGTTTTGATATGGTAAAGAAGGAATTACAAAGTCAAGAATGCAACCCACATGAAAGAATGGTTCTCCATTCGATATGATATCATTCTATATTCCGTTTCATTGCATTTTTGTAATATTCCGTTTTTCGTTTTGAGTGTACGATACCGTTAATGACAGACATGTTTGACTTGGGTTTAATATCATTCGAGAGTAGGTACAGTAGACGTGATCATGTCTTTCTTATTATCAATTTCGATCAATATTTAGTATATTTCGTCGAGGTACGATGATTTCAATAAATACACGCGTTTTGTATTAATATTTGTTTGGATTGTCGGCAAAAAAAAAGGTAAAACCCCTACACCAAACGTACGTAAAAGATATAATAACCAAGTATTCTTGGAAAAAATAAAGGTAAGGAACTCAAGGAGACTTCATCATCTCACGATTGTAATAATTTCAATACGCAAATGAATGAAGTTTCGTATGAGGTTTTTTGCCAGCATTTGAGGGGTAATGTACTATAATTTCCAGGGAATTTAAAAGCAACAACAATTCAGTGATGCAAAACAAACAATATCTCTCTCAATACTAGCTCGATCATCTCTCATTATCAAGCAATATAGTATTAAAACAGAAAAAAAAAAAAAAGAGAGAATCATATTAAAGAGTAGCATAAAATCTCAGTTTCCTCCCTTCTGCTTGAGTGTAATCTTGTCTCCCAAGCTGAGCGCAATGCCCTGAGTTTTGCTTCTTATCCTTACGTAGCCATTCAGCTTACCATCGGCTTGTTTCTCAACGCTGAGATTCACCAATGCGTCCTCGCCAAACACACTCTTTGCGTAAAGGTTTGCAGCTAGAAAACCGCAATCACCTTCGAGCGCAGATCTGTATAGATCAAACACAGCCTTAAAAGTCGAAAAAAAGCTTCTGTAAACAGAGGAATTGAAAGAATAAGGAAAAAAAACAGCATAGGGGGGCTTACGGAGCAGTAAGGCACTTCATGTTGGTGGACTTGATGATGTGATCAAGGAACTCTTTTTCATTCGTAATGGTTGTGTTTACGGCGACCTGAAAGAATGAAGGAAAGAAAAAGTTGGAGAGTAAGTTGTCGAAAATAGCATCTGAAATCAATTAAACGCACATAAGGGACGGTAGTACCTTATTCTCCCACTCAAACTCTGCCCACATAGTCCTAAACGCAGTGTCACTACATACGGCTGGTGAGATGTAATCCATGATGTCAATGTGGATATCGTTTAGGACAACAACGCTTCGCTCGAGCACATTTGAGGTCTCATAGACGATGTTTCCAAAAATAACCCCAGTCTCAGTAGAGGAGACCTTGATGTTGGCCTTTATTTGCTTGCTTGATTGAGGGGCTAGAGTGTAATTCTGAGGACGCTCGACGAGCTTAAGGTCTCCCATGGTAGCCAACTCTAGGCAGAGATTCTGAAGCGTCTCCTTGGTTCTGTTGATGATAGTAACGTCCAGGACGATATCGTAGTGATGGACCGTAACATAAGCTTCGGCGTAAACTGGGTCACTAAATCCCGTGAGTTGAATTATGCGGTTGAGCTTATTTGCATCGTCTGAATCCTTAACAAACTCCCCAGTTGCACGCTTGAGATCGTCTTGGACTTCGTCTTCAAGTTCAAGCAGGCTCATACCCTGGAGCAAAGATGAAAAAGAAAACAATAACAAGAAAATAACCCCAATACAAACATGAAATTCATAAAATATTTCGTATCCCAAGAGAATATCTACCCGGAAAGAAGTGCGTAAAGTAATCTATCCAGGAAATAAACAGATGGGAAATGAAACTTTCACCTTTCTGCTCTTCAAATGGTAGAAGTCAATTAGATCATCAGGCTGAGAATGAGCAATCTGAGCCTTAGCTTTGATTTCTTCGATTTCACGCAGCTGTTTCTCTGAGAGCATTTTCATGAAGCTCTCACGGCAAGATTTCAGCCAGATCTTTCTCATAGCATCCCCCGTGTTGCACAGCAGTCGTATGCACAGAACAATCCTGTCATAAGAGTCGTTGTCTATCGGGTGAGGGAGGACTGAGGACTGCCCTAGTTGTAGCATTGAGACCATAATTAGCAGTGCGCTGCTCGATGCTTTATTCACTTCGATCTTTGAAGGCTGAACCTCTTCAAATCGCAGAATGAGTTTTGCTAGGGTGCATGCAACTACAGCACCGAGGAAAAAATCACCAGTGAGGAGAAGTGATCTCAAGTTCCCAGTTGCTAAAGACCCTTGAACAACATTAGGAGGTGAAAACGCAGTTTCAGAGGCAGCGCTTTGAGTGGCGTAAGTCCCATCAGCGAGGATTGTCGGTCTTCTAGATGAAACCGTGATCGAAGAGGGCTGCTGAGGTTTCTTGGAAGAGTCAGCAGCAGGTCCCTCTTCTTCAGAAATCGAAAAAAAGGTAAATCCCCCAAACACTGCTTTATAGTGGCCAGTCCACTCTCAACTTCAGAAAGAGATAGACAATACTCTCCAATAATCCAAAGAGCGCAGCAACAAACCCTCGCCGCTCTGATCTGATAAAAGGTATCCAAAAGACGAGAAATGATGGAGACCCTTAACTTAGGGTTAGTTTCAATTATCTCTCGTACGAAAACAGCAACATCCATGGCAGAGGCTACGTTATTGTCGCCCAAGAAATCCATCAGCAGATGCACCACTGTGCTTGCTACTTCGGGGAACTTAATGGCGCACGAATGGATCGCCTGGATGAGCAACTGGCGATACTCTCCGTTCTTCTCGTGCTCCCCACCTTGAGTTTTCATGACTTCCTTCTTCAGAGTGAGGACCACCTCAGTGACATTGCGTGGAGTGATAAGGTCCAAAACTATATCGAGTGTTTTCCTTTGGATATCGACGTTAGGGCTCGACAGTGCCCTCAGCACATCCATAATCATGTCAACCATAATATCTTTATGGGATGACTTTAACTCAGTCAGGCGATCGAGGACGATGAGCTTCACATTGTTATCACTCTGAGACAGAAGAAGCTGGCAATACGTACTCGCCGCAGCTCTAATAGCTGTAGGTGCAGAAGAAAGAGAGACGAGAGTTCCAGCACAATCGTACACGACAGCAGCCGAAGGGGCATTGAGTAAGGAGATAATGATCTTGATATATTTCCCCTTCTCAGCTTTGTTCGTCCTACACACTTTGCGAATAAGATCCAAAACAACCATCTGCAGCGATTGCTCCCAGTCTGGCACCCTATCGACATTCGTCAGGAGATAGTTGATAGCACGCTCCTGGGCACAGTCACAGAGCATCATAAAAGCAAACCTCTTAGCAGATGCATCTTGCTCTGTGGCGAGGAACTTCTCGACAGCCTCTGGCGCGTCGACCAAGAGCTGCTCGCCCTGAGGAAGCTTGTAGATAGACATCACGGCGATAATTGCATTTCGCCTGACGAATGGGTGACGGTGTTCCAAGTTTGAGATAATGGAAGGGATGAGGGGTTCGAGGATTTCCGTCTCTTTAAGCCATCGAAGGAATCTTAGTGTGACTCCACGGAGATACTCGTTGGGGTGTTGAAGATTATTCCTCAGATTCTGGCAGATCAAGATCATTTCTGGCAACACACGCCCCTTTGCATCGGTTTTATCGATGATCTCAAGGTAGACCAAGAGAAGTTTTTGAATGATGTGGTCGTCAGAGGGTAAGACGTATCTGACGATGGTGATGAAGAGCTGAGGCAGGGTTTCACCATTTAGCAGAAGCCTTATCGCATCTTTCATGGCTTCGATCTTGGCTGCAACATCATTCCCTTCAAGTGCTTCTTTGATCTCATTGGAAAGGGCAGGCGAGCTCTTATCGAAATGAACCAGAGCGGTAACTGATTTCTCCATTTCAACTTGTTACCTGAAATCATCAAACATACACACTTAATTCGATACAGAGAATCGTATAAATCAAGAAAACTGTAAAATTGAACAATTGAGATGTTCGATCAGAATGCTACATAGAGATCGGAAACAGAAGGGATCAGCAAATAATAGAGCCAACAAGTCCACCGCGTAAATCAGTAAATCACATCTAAATCCGCCATAATTACTTTTACAATGTGAAACTCAAAGACAACTCCGCTCAAACTAATCCTCTGATGCGCGATCTAAACCGATCTACGAATTCCAATCCAACGAGAAACCATAAAACTAAATATCCAAAAGAAAATGGACAAGCTTTGCATCCAGGTATGATCACACATCTAAATCAAATCAAACAAAATGATTAGATCTATCACAAATACGAGAAACGTCAGCTGTAAATACAACAAATGTAGATCTTCGGAGAAGATCGCTACCTCATACACCGAACTTACGACGAGCGAAGATTGGGCAGAGTCAGTGTAGACTCTATCGAGCAAAACACAAATACAGTTGAAATTTTTTTCTAAAGAAAAAAGACAGAGTTAACGAGGCACGACGAAGCAAAGGGGTGATAGCTGACCCTAATAACATGATTTATTTATTCTGTTACTGTAATTTAATATCGGGCTAAAAGGTTTATTTTGGGCTGCAATTCGAAAACCAAACACTATCATAGTTATTTATTATTTATATTATATGGGCTTATGATGGATAGCAAACGGACCCCCGGGTAATTAAAACATAAGAAAAACTAATACTCCCTCCGTCCCGGCAACTTTATCACATAAGTTGCTGGGCACGCAAATTAAAGTGGCAATATTATAATAATATAGTATAATGAAAAGTGTATATTTTAACACGTCTTTTAAGAATATTTAATATTATTACATTAATTGTTTGTGATAGTTTTTTGCTAAATAAGGAAATGTGATACAATTATTGGGACGCACGAAATGGAAAAGTGTGATAAAATTAGCGGGACGGAGGGAGTATCGTTTATATGCTCTCATGTGACCATCTCCTACCGAAAAACTCATTCTTAAATCTAAACTTATTCTTAAACTTGCAGTAATTCTACTCCAACCATTAAACTCATTCGCAAACTCAAAAGAATCTTCTCTAAATATTCTCTTTTACACCAACTTTGATAATTTTTTAATACAACCCATATATTTTACAACTTCCCAATTAGACCAAAAACAAATTAAAATATTCTTTTTAAGAATTTAAAAATGATTTAAATATATAGTTTACAATAACAAAATATTATTTAGGTATTATATATTTGTTAAAGAAAAAAATAAATTTGATACAAAAACTAAATTAAGATATTACAAACATATTTTTAATTTGGGGTGTTTTGTAAGAGTCAAGAAAATATTGGTTTATGAACAGTGTAAATGCATCTTTGCGTTTTTAGGCGAGAGAAAACAGCTTAAACTCCTTTTTGTTTCAGTATAGGTGTCGATTGGAAGAAAGATTTATGTTTGCGTTTCAGTTTCCATACCGATTGGAGAGGCTCTGAGCTTTGATTATAAATATATATTTTAGGTACAACTACACATAAATAACCAATTGAATAAAATTTTTACACATAGGCACCCATGTCAGAAAATTTTACAGATATGTACCCGATTTAAATTTTATCAGTTTCTTTAGTCATGCCGTACCTTGCTGTGTGTATATTGCGTACCATAACACGTTGATATAGGGTACCTAAATGTAGCATACGCCGTACCTACGGCATACATGTGTGTTACATAGGGCGTACCTAAATGTTGCATACGTCGTACCATTTTCTGTTATATAGGATACTCAAATTTGTTGATATAGGGTACCCAAATGTGTTGTATGGTGTACCTGCGGGGATCGAGTACCTATGTGCAAAAAATTTATTCTGCTGAGTACCTATACATAAAAAATCCTGACAGGGTACTAAACCAAGTTTTTATCCAAATAGGTACTTATGTGTAAAGATCCCTATATTTTATTCACTAATTTTTTTAATATGATTATTAAAGTGTCTATGCCATCGTAGTCACGTGGAAAAGAAAAATACATAAACTTAATTTAGAACGTAACAAACTTTTTTGGATAGTCCAAAAATCAAACCTTTGCAATAAAGTGAACCTGGTAAGTTGACGCATTAGCTTGCAAACTACATCAATCGCAGATTAAGACGTATTCACCTTGAGCCCTCACCTCACACTATTTTTATGCATTTGTTTTTTCTTTTCAGATTATCTTATTTATCCAAATCAAGATTTAAAAGAATAAAATAAAAAAATCAAGTAAATAATTTTTTTTTAATCCAGCAAAAACAAATAAATTATTTTCAAAACACAGACTCCTATTATATGAAGATGGAAAACCAAATCGCATATCTACCTACTAAAACCCTAAGCCTATTAGCCACCACCACCATCATTCCTCGCCACCTCGTTATTCTTCTTCTGCTGCGCCCCGGGAAGAGGCGACGGCCCGCGGACCGACCCATACCCGTTGCTAAACCCGTAGCCATTCCTACCGCCCGGCAACGCCACGTCAGCCAATCCCGACGGGACACGTGGCGTAAAGAGTGACGAGTGCATGAGATCCCCAATCATAGGATACGGAGAAGCCATCGAAGACTGATACGGCCTCATGTTATTACTAATACTGTTCAACGACGACGACGAGGAAGCGTAAGGTAATAATAGCGAAGAGTGGAAGGGCGGGAAAGGTCGTGGAAAGAACGACGGAGAAGAAGAAGAAGGAGAGGGCAGCAGCGTGGGTTTAGATTTCCGAGAGTGGGAATGCTGAGGGGCAAATTCGTAATATTGCCGTATTCGAACAGCGGGCCTCGGTCCACGTAGAGAGGAAGCGCGGGGCCCGCCGACGTCGTCCCCGCGGAGAAGTCTCGCCTCGGCGTCGCGGAGTTGTTGTTGCTGTTGTTGGACGACGGAGGAGCGCCGCCGCCGTTTCTGCTCGTCGGGACGGCGTGCGTGTGCTTTCCGTCGTAGGTCATTATTAAGTTGCCCTTGTCGTCGGGGGCCCGCTCGACCTGTTTCCTTACTTTACAGCCGTCGAACGTGCACTTGTAGTAACTCCTGCGGACAAGTTTCGTAATAAAATAGGGCGAGAGGCGCTGAAAACGGAGGTGGCGTACGCGTTTGTTTTGATTTAAAAAAAAAAAGCGGGGACGTTTCGAACCTGGGATTGTGTTTCCTTTGACGACTTTCTGGCCGTACTTCCTCCACCTGTATCCGTCGTCGATCGTGGTGCCCTCGCACTTTACCTGGACTACGACCCTCGGCTGGCGGCTCGATTTCTCTAGTGCGGCGTCGCTCGGGGATACGCACCTTTTCCTGCGGAAAACATAAATTGTCGCTTCATGTCATCAATTTTTCTTTCCGAAATGCTCCCCTATGAAGTCGATATGAGATCCTCTATCCACTAGGTATTCCAACTTAAGAAAATTCGTTACGTCTTCTCCTACCAAGTGTCGCCTATCAAGTCTGGGCTGGTTCTTTTCTTATCTAAGAATTGGACGTTCATTTTTTTTTCGAATGACCGTGAGATTCGTACCTATGACCTCTAAAGTCTGAACTCGAATACATGTTAACCTAGACTCGTTCGCCTAAAACCTTAAAATTGTACGTATAGAGTGCATGATATTTCATATAATATTTCCGAAAATAATGATATCTACCGGAAAATTAAAATTAAATTCGAACAACTACCTTCCTCTAGAATCCGACGAGCTACCTTGGCCGTCATTCTTATCAACCACCACTAGGGCATCCGAGCTCGCTTCGTCGCGATCGTTACAATTATGAGCCATAGACGACAAGTCGAGGTTACTGTCCAACGGCTCGGATGATTCCATCATCGATTCGAACGAAGGGCCGTTCAAACTCGAGCCTTCGGCCTCGGCTTTAACACGAGCGACATTTTTCTTCTGTGCATCGTTGCGAACAACGTTGGAAGGCTGATGTGCCGCCACTTGGTGGTTGTGATGGCCCTTGTAAATGATTTGAACGATGTGTCCGTCGCTCGACTCGACGAGCTTCCTCACGGGACAGTTTGCGACGCTGCACCTGTAATAACTCCTCGGAAATTGACTTTTCTTGACGTCTTTTTGCCCGTATTTTCTCCAAGTGATGTTGTCGTCCGAATACCTCGGCACGTTCGACGACACCCTCTGACGCTTCGCCGCGCTTTGATGTGCGGTGCCTCCTTCTTTGCCGTTGAGTTCGTATGTCGTACCTTTCATCTGATTATTGCTGAAAAGATCGCCCGCCTTATTTCCCTGTCACGAAAAAACGAATATTCAATCAAGTGCCAACTTAGCGTTCTCTTACAGCGAGCTTTAGGTTGCGTTTATGCAGAGTTCATGTGTGGAAAACACGAGAACTAAGTTGGTCCATCGGCCATCGTTCGATACTCTTTGCTTCGATCCTTGTGCTTTTCATTTCCGTAATCGAATTCCACAAACCAAACGTACCCTTATACGGTGGTTTGGTTCAAGGAATTTAGTGGGCAAAAGGAAGAAAATTGACAATGAAAACTAATTTTTGTGTGTGGTTGATTAGAGAAATAGACGAAGAAAAGAAAAGAAACTTAAACTAAGTTTAAAGTTAAAATGAGGGGAAGTCATTTTCTTCACCAGATGGCGAGGAAGTAAACGAAAAACTAGTTGAGTTTTCTTTTCCTCATCGCTTTCCACGATCCAAACACAGCATCGGGGTTCGAATTCATCGGTCGCATGGATAAAGGCTTAGTTTGCGCAACAATTTCGGTGCACGCAAAGCGCGGACCGAGCAAAATCAAACCGCCCAGCCACACAAATAACTCGTACCAAACGAAGCCTTAATTTTTCGTCGGACAAAAATGGTCGATGATTTATTTCATAGCCCACAAAACGTATGGAGCCATATAATCAAATAATACGAAGAAAATACGCGCACCTTATCGTCCAACGGGGTCATGGCAAGAGATTCGAGCTGAGCTGGCGGGCCGATTCCGGCGGCTGGCGAGGCGGCGGCGGCTGCTCCTCCACCGTTATCGATGCTAAGGATACTTTCGCTATGATTATTATCATCATCATTAATGTAACTATCGAAAATGTTAGCATAATCAACGAGCATTTCGCTGTTTATGCAGAATTCGTCGGGATTAAAGCTTAGCTCGTCTTCTTTCTTGACGCCTGAGTCACGAAAGAAAGGTAATCCTCCATTGAAATCCATCTAATTGAACTCAACCAAAGCTATCTGAAAACATATGATTATTATTAGTTCACACAGTATCAATCAACGTAAACCCTGTCGATTTAAGAGGGTTTCTGGGATTGATCGATACCGTGGTGGGGGGTTTGAATCGTCGGTTTTAGATCGAAAATGGGACGACGAAGAGGATGAAAATGGTGATTTTTGCCAAGGTTACTATAAAAATGCAAACCTATATATATACATGCATATCTTGGGTAAATAAGGACAGCTAGCTTAACAGATTGTACGCATTCCACGGATTGACGATAATTTTTTTTTTCGTTTATGTATATAGATATAATATAAATGGTAAACTCCATATAACTAATTATGTTTTACCCGCGAGCTTTCACCATCGCAATATTTTTTTATTTTTTTAGACAGAACGGCCCTTTTTTTTCAATTATTACATGTTTAAGATTAATGATGCTAGGGGTTAGCATATGGTTTAGCCGGAAAATGTGTAAGATGAGATCCTTGAGATGCGAAGCTAACCTTCTAAATTTAGTATCTCTTTCGTCACATATATAAATAGAAAAATTCGAGGTATATATCAATTTTGCACTAAATAAATGCAGAATATTAAGTGAAGAGCTTCGGATCTATATGTCCCGATAAACAATACGTATCTAAGGCGTTTCCTATGCTTTCGATACTTTGTTAGAAACTTGATTTTTATTTATATGAACATTAAAAGAATATTCCATCAGCACTTGCGAGAATATATTCATATCATTTTATGTGGACTGGACTCATGAAATAGTAAAGATTTATATATTCATATTTATATCGCTTTCCCCATATCGAACAAAAGGAGAGGGACGTCGCTCAAAATGAGTCTCTATTATTACAAGAAACACTCAAGACAAAATTCATTCAATAACAGATCCACAGAAAAAGGAGACATAAATAAACATAAAAGAACAGAGCATTCGCAGAATCGCAGAAAGAGCAACGAATTGCAAAGTGATAACTTAGTACACGGATGGATCATAGTCGTCTAAGTTAACTTGTGAATGGTTTCCATATCAGCTGCTTCATCGATGCTCCCTTTCTCAACATGATCCCACCATTTCATCAAGAAATTATCCACAACTAACCTGAACCAAGGCGAGAGCTTTACAGATTCTTCCCCTTCGTCGGCCTTCCTCAAGAGCTCCTTCAGCTGCTCGCGGTTCACATACTTTACGTCGGCGACTTCATCAGGATTTGGCTGAACGTTTACATCGCGTACGATGAAGAGGAGGTAATCGACTGTGTTGTTGAGACAAATAGTAGGCAGTTGTTAACTCCACAATCTAAAAACAGTTTTTTTTTTTTTGGTCTTTGAGATGAGAGTTGGAGTGAGTTTTTGTTTACGTTCGTGCTCGCCCCATTTGCCGTCTGAAGGTGCTTTATAGAGCATGCGACCCAATGGAGTGAACTGATCCACCGGGACGTCTTCTGAAGGGATACCGAGCTCATCAAGAAGTTTTCTTTGAGCAGCGTTTCGCACACCTTTTTAGAAGCAGAAAATTGGGGGAAATGTAATGTATAATATGTGCTAGATTAGGTCAGTCACGACGTGCTTCTATAACAGAAGTAAAAAAGATGTATTTCATACCAAGGGCATTTTCTGGGATAAGCTCAGATTCTCGGTAAAGTGGATGGCTGCAGCAGGTGTTTGTCCACACAAGTGGGAAGGTCACTTTCGTTGCCGATCGTTGCTGTACGTAGACAACATATGTGTATGGCAATGACAACAAAGTTCTAAGAAATCACAAGGATAATATACTAGTGAAGCATCAATGTGATGATAGGTTGGCCTTTGCAGTGAAAATGATTCATGAATATGGGATGTGGGGACGCTGTGAAACTTGACTGAATTCACAACATAAATAGGAACAAGATGACACAAACCTGAAGCAACAGCTCGTATTTTGAGTTGAATAGGAAAACACTGAAAGCTCTGTGCAACAAGTTTTCAGACTCGATCTTTTCCATGAGGTGACCTGCATATCATTGATAAGTCACCGATGCAACTCTAACGAGCGAGACACACACTCAATATGCAGATGATGTTAGATTGGATCTCATCTAAAGCTTTTCCCAGAAATGGCTCGCAAGCGAGAAATAGAAGGAAGAACTTCTTACAATTGTATTTCGTATCATGTCCTACGACGCGATCATTCTCATCCACCAAGATGCATCTGTAAAGCGATGAATGTCTTAGTAAACCATTACATACCAAAGGAATAGACCATTTTCCAGCTCGGCTTAGGTAAATAACAAGCGATTTAACCTCGAAGATCGATCAACGAACACGATAGCATGCTATTGACATGCCAAATCAAAAGCTAGCACTAACGATTGGGACAAAAGGAAACTCACTCGTCTTCGAACATGAGGCGCCTTTGAACGGCGTCCATTCCAGAATCAGCCGACGCCATTTCCTCACCCATCGCTAACGGATAATCGAATTAAAGGAGAGCGATTTGTGTTCGTTCGGTTCGCAGATCTGAGTGATGATGACACTTGCCAAACATTTCGTTGAAAGTAGACATTTTTATATTTATTTTCTTGTATAAAAAATAATTTGTAATGGTAAACATTCATACTCCCTCCGTCCCGGTAATATATGGACATTTGGGATTGGGTTCGGTTTTAAGAAATATAATATTTTAATAGTATAGAGGAAAAAAAGTGTATGTGTGTGGCACGTCTTTTTAGAATATTTAATGTTATTACATTGATTGTGTGTGATAGCTTTTTACTAAATATGGAAATGTATAAAAGATAGTGGGACGCCCGATTTGGTAAAATGTACAAAAGTTACCGGGACGGAGGAGTATTTTTTCCTGGGCATTGAATTTCCCCTATTATTTTAATGATCCCGTGAAAACCCATGCATTTAAGGTCAATTGGACGTCTTTGTCCCACCTTTCGTATTACAACTTTCAAACAATTGTTTTTATTTTTGTATTAGGTTTCAAAAAAACCTAATCTTGAGGTTTTGGGCCGAATCAAAGTCTCGTAATAACGTTATAGTCTTATAGATAAACCGTTTTACTTCCAGCGTTGGAATTAAAGCTATGACATCAACTGTTACAGAGTAGGTGTGAAAACGTACCGAGCCGCTCGTGAGCAGCTCGCAAGCAGCTCGGTCAAAGCTCGACTCGAGTTCGGTTTGACCAAAGCTCGGTTTGAGCTCGAGTTCGGTTCGTTAATAATCAAGTCAAACTCAAGCTAGGTAATGTTCGGATCGAAGCTCGATTACTTATATGTTAATATAAATTATATATCTCATAAGACATAAATAAACAGAAAATTTTTTGATTTTGATTTCCACCATTATCATATAAATCATTTAATCTAAAATTGAATAAAATACTTATTATAAACAGCATGAGTAATGACAGAACATCAAATCGAGTGTTATAATAGTTAATAAAATGTCAAAAATTCAAAGGTATATAGAATTTGTAAATAGACAGTGTGTTCATTCATAGCTCGCGAGCAGCTCGTGAGCAGCTCGGCTCGGTCAACGCTCGACTCGAGTTCGAGTTGACCAAGCTCGGCTCGTTTTCACCCCTATTATAGAGTGGAACTCGAAGTGAAAAATGAAGGTTTGCTGTCGGAAAACCATAACTTAAGAGTAGTTCAACAACAAAAATGGGCGCAATGCCAATAATAAATAGCCAACAAACAAACAAACCAACCAACCAACCAAATAGTACGAACTTAGCAAACATCGACCCATGATTTGCTTGTGGCCAACCCACAAGGCAAAGAAAGAACAAAAAAGAAAAAGAAAAACATCTCATACATTTAAGAAAATATGAAATTTTCTGAAGTAGTTATCTCAGACCTGAGCTGTCCCTTGAGTAAACTTGGGATCCTCGCACCTGTATTTTCCATCAGGGCCAATCCCAAAACCTCGTGGATCAGCGAACACGTTTTCTAGAAGCTGGCTACGAGGCGGGACGGGGCTGCTATCAGCAAACTCGACGGAATCTTCGACGACTTCTTCGATCTTCTTGTCTATAGCTTTCAACTCAGATTCGCTTGCCAGCTTGTTTTCGAACAAGTACTTCTTTAGTGCAGCGATGGGATCCCTTGTAGCATAGCTAGCCTTCTCAGCTGTTAAATGCAAAGCATATGTATAAACCATAAGAAGGTTAGAAGTCTTAACGATAAGGCTGATTGAGCAGAGGAAGTGAGAGATCTTTTACCAGGGTCACGGAGTTCGTCGGGGTCAGCCAAAGAGTGTCCTCTGAACCTATAAGTCTCACATTCAACCAGGGTTGGCCCGTCGCCTCTTCGAGCCCTATTGACCGCCTCGATAGCCACTTCCCTAACCTTAAGCACATCCATGCCATCGACGTGGACCCCAGGCATCCCAAAAGCAGGGCCTTTCTTCCATATCTCAGGATCCGAGGTAGCCCTCAAATGGGACATTCCAATGGCCCACAGGTTATTCTCGACGACGAATATGATGGGCAGCTTCCACAGAGCAGCCATGTTCAGACACTCGAAGAACTGCCCGTTATTACAAGTCCCATCCCCGAAGAAGGCCAGAGTGACGTCGTCGCAGTCCTCCTTCAAAACCTCCCTCTTGTACTTGCTTGTAAAGGCTGCCCCAGTAGCGACAGGGATGCCCTCGCCAATGAAGGCGAATCCTCCGAGGAGATTGTGTTCCTTGGAGAACATGTGCATAGAGCCGCCCTGGCCTCTGCAGCAGCCCGTCGTCTTTCCAAAGAGCTCGCTCATGACTTGGCGCGCTGGGACGCCTTTGCTCAGGGCGTGGACATGGTCACGGTATGTGCTGACGACTGAATCAGATTGCTTCAATAGCTTGATGAAGCCAGTGGAGACGGCTTCTTGGCCGTTGTACAAGTGCACGAAGCCAAACATCTTTCCACGGTAGTACATTTGTGCACACATGTCTTCGAAGGCTCGGCCTAGGACCATGTCCTCGTAGAGAACCAAGCCTTCTTCTTTAGTGATTAACTACAGATAAATACACAGTAATCAATTCGACCTAATTTGACAACGCAAGGGGATGCTACGCAGATCCACCACGCGCAATGCGAAATCAAAACGCTACGACGACAGTTGGAAAAAAAATTCAAAAATCTGAACAGATTGCCAATTTCCGCACGTTTATTACCAGATTGGGAGCTGACGAAGTGGATTTGAGCTTCTTTTCCTTGACGACGTCGGAGGAGACGGCGACAACGGCGGAAGCGGATCGACCGCTTAGGGGCAAACGCGTCTTTTTGTTCAGAGGCGAAGCAGAAAACAGCTTCCCCGATCCGAAGAAGGAACTTTTGGGGATTCTCGAGCATGAATCGGATTTCTCGACGGATCTGACGCGGAGAGGTTGGGCAATCTTGGGCGTCGCCGAACAAGCCATGGCTCAGAGAACAGCTGAGACGACAGATCAAACAGAAGAGAGAAGAAAAATGCAAAGCAAGAATTGGAGAGGTAGAGCTTATAAAAAGGCGAAGGGGCGGAGGATACGAAGAATGTGTGTGTGGTTTTTTTCCCTGTGGAAATAACCGTCGAGAGAGGAGAGAGAGCTGTGGATATTTGGCTTTTCTTTTATCGCATTTTATAATTATCTGAAAAAGAAATTAGAAAATGGTATTTTCTTGTGACGGGGAAAGGGATGTCACCTATAACCTAACTACGAACATTTATTTTGATAAAGACGAGAAATTTTGTCAAGATCAAATATAGTTAAATGATATACAGAAAATAATGGATTATAAAAGGGGTTTTACACACAAGTACCTATTTGGATAAAAACTTGTAATCTAATACCCTGTCATGATTTTTTTATATGTAGGTACCTAACAGAATAAATTTTTTGCACATAGGTATCCGATCCCGCAGGTACACCATACGACACATTTGGTACTTCTATATCAACACATTTGACTACCTATATAACATAAAATGGTACGGCGCATGCTACATTTAGGTACGCCCTATGTAACACACATGTATGCATTAGGTACGACGTATGCTACATTTAGGTACCCTATATCAACGTGTTATGGTACACAACATACACACATGAAGGTACGACATGACTATAGAACTGGTAAAAAATTAAATCGGGTACCTATTTGTAAAATTTTCTAACATGGATACCTATGTGTAAAAATTTTATTCAATTAAGTATTATGTGTAATTGTACCTTACAAAAGTTCAAACTAAAGAGTAAAAACTATGTTATGGTACAAGTTTTGGCCACTGCAAAGTGGAGTCCAATTAACGGGCTTAGCCTGCTAGGCCTATTCCAGTTAATGGGTCTAAACGAAATGGGCTTATGATAAATGGACTTGGTCTTTATTGCAGTGTCTATTCTCACACAAGCCCAGTTCAAGAACGCGTGGTGTTGCTCTTTTTGTCGGCATAAGTTATACCAATTAAAATTAAGCACTAAGAGCATCTCCAACGGGTACTTCATTTTGTGTAAAACACAAAAATGAAGTACGTCTTTACTCAAATGGAACTCTATATCTGACACTAATATTGCGTTGATTAGCAGAGTACTCTAGATGTAGAGTCACACAATTTCAACACAAAAAATTGTGTTGTACTTCTATTTATTTATAATTTATTTAAATAAAAAATTTTTAATTATATTTAAATATTTGAGTTTCTTATAATAATAAAAGTAAAAATAATATTATTCCTATTATTTATTATATTTTCGTTTTAATTAATAATAATTAAATAATTTGTTAAGTTTATAATTTAGTAAAATATAATTATTATAATTTGTTGACTTTTTTTAAATTATAAGATAAAGTTTAATATAGGAATTTGATTTTAGAGTAGAAAATAGAGTTAATGGGTTGGAGAGAAATTAGTGTAGAAAGTAGAGTTTATGGGTTGGAGTAAAAACACTGTAGCAGCTGTAATATTGTGCGAATCAACTGTATTTTAATGCTGCGGGTGGAGATGCTCTAACTTCTCTTAATTTGGCTAATTGTTCTCACTCATTTGTGTTCATTCTCAATCCCATAGAGACAATGATCTCATAGAATATGGTTTATATGTTCTCTTTAGGACAAAGTCTTCTTTCCGGGACTATCCATCCCAAGTCCACATGAGTATAGTTCATTGTCGTCTATGAGACAACCATTTTCTATAAGATAAATCTTTTTCTGCTAAGTCGAATTAACCCCATAATTTTGTCGAAATACACTCGATATCCAATGCCTGTATCACATTAGGCTATGCAACGACCCAATCAAGCCCACAAACAACGTCAATCATGAAATTTAAGCCAAGAATATTATATCCACTTTATATTGTTGTTGGTAATAAAAATGTGGACTTTTTCGAACACGTCCGCGTGGGGACAACAAAGCCGCGTGCTATAGTTAAATGCTTACTTCCAAAGAGCACGTGAACCGTGTGTGGTGTGGGCTACAATACAATACTGTTCAATAGTCGTCCTTGGATAAGATAAGATAAAAATGGAAGGCCAAGATAAAAAAAAAAAAAAAAAAAAAACAAAAAAAAATTAATAAAAACGACTTGATACAGTAAAACATCTACAAATCAATGCTCTATAAATTAATAAACTCTCTAAAATAATAAAATCTCTCAGTCCCGACTTGGATCTTTGTAAAAATCATCAAATTCGATAAATCAAGATTCAGGACCCAAGCTGTGTTTACCAGTGGAGATTGCAGGTGAAGCATGCTTATTATTACAGTATATCTTTACTCCCACAGTTAAAAACCATTTTTAGTAATAGGTTTACCATTTTCGTTGTGATGTTATCATTTTCAGGCGGAGATCGCTATGCGAAATGATGGAAAACCAGGAAGGACAGTTGAAGAGGTATACATTCCATTTTTCCCAGATCTGTCTCAGTTTCTTACCGTTACACGTATTTTTCTTACATAATTCTGTGCTCTGTTTACAGGTTTTAAGATTTCGTATCGCGATATTTGCCAGTGCGTATCTGCCGACTCTATACGCCGAAGTGCCCAACGGTTCCGACCCAAACCATTTGCTCGTAATCGAAATCGACGAAGGAAGAAAACCCAATCCTCGCAAATTAGGGCTTTCGGTGTTTCTTTTTTTCTGGTTCTAATGACATGTAAACAAATATTTCATTTTTTTTTATCTCAAGCAAGATAATTCAAAGCTGTAAAAATGCATACTATTGAAAGCAACTAATCAATAATCTCTTCCCATCAAGTACAAGAATCGTCCAACGCATACATCAAGAAAAAGAAAAATCCGTACGCATAGAACAAAGAATCAAGCCAAAGAATGCTTCAACTCCTTACAGAAACTACAGAGGGACAGACATCATCAAAGCAAGAAATAGCAGCAGCACATCAATTAAAAGTACAACAAGCAAAGAACACACATTGCCCTAATCCACCACATTCTTTGCCTCACCCCTTCTTATACTCATCCAACTCATTCAACCACAAATAGGGATGGCAATTTTTTTGGACCCTGCCCATACCCATAGAACCCTACCCAACTGTAACAACGTATACGATTAAAAGCATAGTAATAATCCCTTCCCCATCAAGTAACAAGGTTCATCCAAATACAATGATGCATCATCAAGAAACAGAAGAAAATACCAAACAATTAATGACAAAGAATGCTTCAACTCTCACACAAACTAAAGCAAATAGCAGCAGCAGCGCATCAATCAAAAGTACAATACAAAGAACAAACAATTGCCCCAATCAACCCTTCCTCTTATACTCATCCAACTCATTCAACCACAATCCACAAATCACCAAACTCACAATCTTTCCACTGATCAAACCAAGGGCCACCAAGAGTGTAATGTATAGCCTTAGGGTAAGAATCCTCACTATCAACCTTATTATGCCCGACGAGAAAGTTCCATACGAGTGGAACTTCGCCAATCTCATCGTCGTCCAGCCACTGAAACCTGTGTAAGAACGCGCCCGACTCGACATTCACAACCTCGGGCGTTAAGACCTTATTCTTGGGATGTCCACAGTTGTAAAGAACCATCGAGGACCAATTCTTTCGAGGGTAACTGTCTGAACAGCTCCGTCCATCTTCGTGGTTTCTTTAGGCGTGTAATCGTGAGAACGCACATCACAGCGTACTTATCTTCGACCAAATCGAAGAGCTTTCTTTACGTCGTCCAAGTACAAGAAATCGCAATCGACGAACATGGCCCAGCCCTCGTAATTGGCCAAGTACGGCGTCAAGAAAACGCGAAAAAGAAAACTCAGTGCTCTCTAATTTCCCTTTCGCGCCAGTAAATGCCCATTTCACGCAATTGGGATTGCTTAATGGGGTGATCTCAATAGGGATCGATGATCTTTTCAGCAATGAGAGTAGCGACATACCTCATAGGCAAGATCCTCCCTTGGATCGTACCCTACGAATATCTTAAAGGGTTTCTTCGAAATGTTGCCGTTTTGTAGAAGATTTGCGTCTCCATTGCTTAGATTGTTGGATAACGGATCTGGGATTTTTACCTCGGCGGTGTCCGTGGGATGCAAAGACGACATTTTACGCGAAGAAACGAGCGACCTGCTTGAAGAGAAACAGAGCCCACAAAGTTAATTCGAGAAATTTACAGGTAAGATGAAGAATCAACCATTCACAA
Organism: Craterostigma plantagineum; assembly: GCA_027422505.1. Lineage (NCBI taxonomy): Eukaryota > Viridiplantae > Streptophyta > Magnoliopsida > Lamiales > Linderniaceae > Craterostigma > Craterostigma plantagineum. Next base: position 87,877 of record JAPQWV010001094.1, read on the forward strand.
TGGGAATATGTATGCGCATGTGATAATCAATCAATCAATCAATCATCTATGTAGATCTGCGAAGTGTGTGTGAGCTGGACGAATAAGAGGATAGAGTAGCACCGAAGGAAGAAACAGTTGATTTAATATTTTCTCACTCCTTTTCCTCATATATATTCGCATATTTGTTGTCGGTGCCGACAAAATGTAATTTTTAGGATGAAAGATTACATTTTTCACATGAGATCAAAAATTTTCCATCGTGGCATAACGGCATAAAAGACCAAGAATTCGAAACCAAAGATCTGACAACTCCAAAAATGGATAAAACTCAGACAACAAACTAACTACAAAGAGCAAGCAACAGTGTTGTAAGCTCGTTCTATTTCATCTTCCGTCATTCCGATAGTTTCGTCGCTGTCGTAAGAAGGATCATCGCTGGCAATCTTCCCTCTGTTCTTACCGTCGCTTTTACCACCTTTTTCGATCGAACGGCTTTGTGTCGTCCCTTTCTTGGTCAGTAGATCGTCTTCCATATTGAGAAACTCAAGCTCGTATATCTGTTTACAGACCATTGCCTCCTTGCAAAGATCTTCTTTGCTGTTGCTATGAGTTTTGCCAGCTCCTCGACTATTTGAGGAATGCACGACCGTTGCTCGGCTAATTGCTGAATGTCCTAGAGATTAAAATTTTACCGAGTATTAGTCAAGCGATACTGACAACACAAATTTCGAGGGATAATTACAGCAAAGAAAGGAAGAAAAGTAAATTCTACGACAGTATTGTCTTATAAATGATAATAATGTACCTGGCCTTGATTGAGACATTCTATAGCATCTTGTAAACAGGTTAGAATTCCTTCGGCAGCTATTTTCTTTATATCGCTCGGCTCTGGCTGCAAAAGTCAAAGTACTTCAACTTCCACGCAAAGTAATGACTAAGAATGAAAATTCCAGGTTTTACCTTCTCATCTTGACTTTCGAGCCACGATAGGTCCTTTTAAGATCATCAACAGCCATTTCTTCACTTTTGAAGGAGGAAATAACCCTTTGATCTGCTACACCCAACAAAGGATATATGTAAACGGATAGTTCAAACTAGTCAAGAACGTTGATGATCACATATGCAATATACAAAAGGTGGGGAGTTTTTTTGGTTTGATCAATCAACAGAGGAAAAGCTAATAAACAGCTCAAGAAAATACCATAGAAGTACCTTATTCGAGCTTGTTTTCTTTTTTGGGGGCAAGATCTTCTCTTCTGGTTTCGAGGACTTACTAGATGGGGTGGCCTCGTAGCTGAGTAACATATTGATATTCACATAAATCACAATCCACCCAATTCGATTCGCTTGAGTCAGCATTCAAAAAATAAAGCAGTTTGTGTGTGCAAGTGTAATGGTAGGATGTATAGGTGACAAATGAAGAGATAGTTCCACTACCTTCCAAAGATTTAGGCTGTTTCCTCCATGGTTTACCAGCATGGAGTAGGTACGGCTCAATGTCGACGGCTTTTTACTGTTATAACACTCAGATATCCATTCCTACACTACGTGAAATCTGTAAGAACTTTTTCTGTTTAAAAGTATTCTCAGCAGGGAATGGAGAGTTCAAAGAAAACGAATGAAAATGATGAATAAACATCCCTTATGTCTCAAAGCAAATAAACCTCAAATTCAAGCCATAAATACGTCAAGAATCACACAATCAGCAAAGACGACAACCTTGGATATTGCAGTTCCACCTTCGGCTTTAACTTGCCTTAACTTGGGAGTATTATCGAACGCACACACCAAAAGCGTGCTGTCCGAGTTCCAATCTTGCTGATACTCAGCTCCCATTTCGAGCATCCGAGATCTCAGTACCCTCTTTCTGGATTTACAAATCCAGACAGCACAAATACAACGCCTTCCTAATGTAAATAAAACAATAAAGAAGCCCCAAAAATTCTCAAAGAAAATGATAATCCACTACGAAAGCTCACAGTTTACCATGAGCTTTGAGATATCTGAGGCAATTGAACTAGTCCCAGGCGCGGCGGGCTTTTCGTTACTTTGGTTAGTGGTGCTTTGCTGCTTACTTTCCTTAGCATGATTTCTTGGCTGCTTTGGATTATCATTACCATCGTTTTTCTCTTGGCTAGAAACCATCCATGATGGTAAATTCCTTTTCCTTGAGCTCGACTCAGACATGATGATCCTACGCCAGACACTGCGATTGGGATTCAAACAACCAATTAACTATAAAATTCCCTTGTTACTGCTCGAGAGCATAAGAGGAGTAACGATTAACGAAGCACTACAACCAACACAGTAGTGATTACAGAATAAGAACACATGAGCCGATACCAATGACCAAATTAGAAAATTTTACTGGATTAAGAAGAATCCATCGACAAATTAAACCCACAATCGTCGCTCTCAATTCTCTCAACTGCAATTACGCTGAAATCTGGGCTAAGCAGAAAATCATTAACGAGGTCTTGCAAGTTTATGTTGCAAAGGGCTCACCTTCGTAACAATTATCAGCCCTGTATTTGGTTACAGGCCCAACAAGCCCATTATTATTACTATTATTTATGGATTTTAAATTCTTTTTATTTTGATGTTTTAATAGGCATAGCAGTGCATGAATTACTAATTATTCAAAAAATGTTGAGGGCATATATTACGTGCTTCTATTAATTTTTATTTGAGTAATCATCATTTTAAGCTTCAATATTTCAATTTCGTATAATTATATCCTCACAAGTCAATTTTGTTTATCTATTCTTAGAAATAATACGCAAGTTAAAATGGATGAAGTCCAAATCATGTGGGCCTCCTTGAAGAATGGATCAACATTTTCTAATCGGCGCAAACATTTTTTCGTGCCTCAAAAGCCAGAGTTTTCTTCAAGTGGATTCTATTCTACAGATATTTATTATTTTGTATAATATATTCTTGTCGACCATGTGTTTTGTTTAGGTTTTTTTTTTTCATTAACACAAGATCTAGTGTTTCTAGGTGTATGTATATAGCTAATATTGCTTAATACTTCGAATCCACTCAGGGAAATAAGATAATAAAAGTACTCCCTCCGTCCCAAATATTTTTGGACATTGAAGTCGGGAATTAAGAACTGAATATTTAATAATATAGTACAATTAAAAGTTAAAGAGTGTATAATTTGACACGTTTTAAGAATATTTAATATTATTATATTGATTGTTTGTGATAGTATTTGCTAAAAAGGAAATGTACAAAAGATGTGTGACGTCCGATTTAGTAAAATGGATAAAATGCTTTTAGAGAGGGAGTAATAAATCATCAATTAAATATTTTTGGGGGGGAGTAATAATTCATCAATTAAATATTTAAGGGAAGTAATACATGAATCACTTGATGGGAAGTAGTTCTTATCCATTTCGTCACCAAAAAGGATAGAGAATTATCTGGAGCTGTGAGGGTATGTTGTTTGCACCTAATATTAATATTAATAGACAGTGATATCGATGCCAAAAAATATAGTACTTAAAAAAGTCTAGGAAGGGATATTTATAGTACAAATAACCAAAGACAAGTTGGGGTGATGTTGCTTGCACACGGTATATGATAGTTGAATAAGACGATCAAGTTGCTCGTCTTTAATTTCAAAGAAACGGTTGAAATGCGAGATATAGATAAATTTAGTAGCTCAAACCTAAAAAAGGGATTATAAATTATATAGTATCGACTTTGTTTCTTTCAACTTAAAGACCTAGCAATTATTAATTCTATGCAATACAACATTAAGTTGGCTCCGTTTCTGACTTTTTATGAATATCGCCTACTGCTTGATTGATCGTTATCCATAATTATTAACTGCAATTTATGTGTTCTTACATCAATCTCAACTATGTCGTCGTATCTCTCTCTCTCAAATTATTTGCGACGTTACAATGCATGCCCCACTAGAAAAAGTGTAGGTTTAATTAAATAAACTATTGTCGAAAATATATATTAATTATCCATCGTAAAATTTATATTTAAGTTAATTGCAAATCGCACTCCCACTTGCTTCTTCAATCAAAATCGTGGGACCAGCCAGCCAACAATTATCTAAAATGGAAAACATCACTTAGAATTGACATCCACAGCACTACAAATATATTTATATATTAACTTGATTATCTGAAAATATATATAATCTATTGGAGAGGGAGGGCCAAGAAGAAACAGTTAACAAAACATCTCGAGCACATAGCCTTTGATGTAATATAATAATAATCATGCTTGCTTGTCACTTGTCTTCTAGAAGACTTTTTCAATCTGTGCGCTGTTTTGAACGTCTTATCCTCTTCTTCGATCTCTCTCTATATATAACGAAAAGATAGCAAAATCTCAATATAAACCCTAAACAAACGACAGAAAAAAAGAAACCCCCACCCCATATATACACACTGTCTCTTCAAGCTTTTGATGATACATAATTATTATTTCCTCCTAGAAGTTTTCTTCTTCAATCACAGCCATTACATAATTAAAAAAGCACCGATCATCAAAATCCTACCATTTTTCACCTTTTCTGCTGTTATCCCATCTATAAAAAAGCTCAAGTCTTTGCTGGTCTTCCTAACCAACATCAAGAAAAAAAAGAGAAAAAAGAAATAAAGATTATAATGGATACGGATCTTATCCGGGTCTACCCGACGATGTCGGGTTAGAATGCCTAATTAGGGTACCATACAATTCTCTCCCTTCCATGACGTTAGTCTGCAAAAGATGGAAGAATCAAATCAACCAATCGGATTTCTGGCGAAGAAAAATACTCCGGGTCGACCCGCAAGCTCCTAATAATGTCCCAGGCCCGATCCAACCCGACCCGCGAACCCGGATTAAAGAAGTACGACGGCCCGCCCTCCTACCGCCTCACCGTCCTCGAACCCGAAATGGGCCGACGGGCCGAGCTCCCGCCCATCCCGACCCGACCCGACGGGCTGCCCCTCTTCGCCCAGCTGGCTGCCGCCGGGCCCACCAGGATCGTCGTGATGGGCGGGCTGGACCCGTCCACTTGGGAAGCCTCCCGAGAAGTCCACGTGTACGACTTCCCGACCGCCACCTGGCGCCGCGGGTCCCCCATGCCCGGCCCGCCCCGACGATTCTTCGCCTGCTGCGCCGCCGCCGCGGAGGATCGCCACACGGTGTACGTCGCGGGCGGGCACGACGGCGAAAAAGTGCGCTCTGAAATCGGCGATGGCGTACGACGCCGCGGCCGACGAGTGGGCCCACCTCCCCGACATGTCGAGGGGCCGAGACGAGGGCAAGGGCGTCTTTTTCTCCGGCCCGGGCGGGGGCGGGCTCCACGTCGTGGGCGGGTACGACACGGATTCCCAGGGCGGGTTCGTGGCGGACGCGGAGCGGTTCGACCGGAGACCGTCGCTGGGTCCCGGCGGGGACGACTTCATGGGCCGGGCCGAGTGCCCCAGGAACGTGTGCGCCGACTCGGACGGGTCGCTATTCGTTTTGCGGGGCGACCCGCCCGTGCTTTGCGGGGAGGAGGGGGACAGTGGGGGCCGTGGTGGGCCCTCGGCCCGCCACGTGGCCCACGTTTCGGTTTGTTGGGGGAAGGTGATGGCGGTTGCAGCGAGGGCTTCGGCGAGGGCTATAAGGTCTTTTCGCTCGATTACTCGAAGGGCGGGGATGGTAAATGGGAAGTAATTTCTGGCGATGAAGAATTCTCGGGCATGTTCAGTCAGCTTGCTGCTTAGAGCTGTGAAAAATGTCTGTTGATTGTATTGTATTGTAATGAGATGAGATTTCGAATGTGGTATAACAATTTTCAAGACAAGTCCATATGCAAGGAGATAATTCAAGATAAAAAGCTACTTAATCCTCATGTTCTTGTACAGAACCTCGCCGAATTTCTGGTACATGTGCTCTTCAGGTACAGTTTTTTCGACCTTTTCTCTCGGGGCCCCATTTCGCGCCTCGCCGAAGGATTTTCGAGAGCATAATTTGAGGTTCTTTGCGAGAACCCGTGCGCCGGGTCGACCCAACGGGTGCAATAAACCCGTCACATTTTGCTCCACGATCTCCCTCGTCCCGCCCGAATCTGTTCCAAGTATCTACCAAAACCAAGAAAAAAAATCGAATTTTTAAACATCATTTACAGATTGCGATATAAGACAAGTTTAGGTTTGTTTCTTACTGGGAGTCCGAAGGCCATTGCTTCGATGGTCACTCGCCCAAATGTCTCGCCGATTCCCTACAATGCGTTCGAACGTATAATAAAAAGATAACGACAATCCATTCAAAAAAAAAGCAAAAAAAAAAAGGCAAACCTGAGAATTCATGACGTAAACATCAGCAGCAGAATAGAGAGACGCCACTCTTGTGGTCGCCGGGGTCCACAACACCGACCCAGAAAGGTTGAATGTGCGGACAAGAACCTAAGCAGTGTCTTAACATAAGCCACCTTATTGCTCTTCGACCTAACCGAGCCTATCAGAATCTTAACCTTCTCTTCCCTCGACGAGAGTATCTTCCTCCTCGATAACGCATTCGAATAGTCTTTGAAAACGGATGAGTTATTCGTATTTTCGGGTATCATCATCATCAAACGAGCAGATTCCAAGAGCAAGAACTGACCCTTCCCAGGGTTTATGCTGCTCAGCGTTAGGACAAGCATGTCTTCTTCGTTCAAGCCCATCTCTTTCCTCACAGCTTCTCTGAGCAATCGTCTCTTTTCTGACATGATCTCTGTTGTGAATGAAGGGTGTTTAAGGAACATGGGATTCCCGCGACGAACGCCAGCTCGTCGTTTACGGAGAGTGGGACGAGCGAGGGCTTCGATTTTAGTTCGACGGCCTCTTCCTCGCACCATTGAAGCCATTGGTTTGACTGTGATTGTGAGATGAAGATGAGCTTCTTCACTCTGTTTAGGACGGGCTTTGAACGATCAAAGTATTCTCTTCTGTTCTCCATGATCCACCACATGATTTGGCTCGATCCCAGCACTGTCCTCGATAGGTATTGCTCTGTGAGAAAAAAAACCCAAAATCAAGAACGAGGAATTTCAGCTGAATTCGATGCGATTTCGACAGCTCTAGAACGATTCGATGGTTTGACTCAGGGCATTGAAGCTATAAACCAAAGTGAATGTGATAAATACTGTGAATTAGGTCAGCAGAATTTGAAGCGATTTCGACAGCTCAAACGATTCGATTAGGACACAAAACGAACATGGCCTGAATCAGGTCATTGAATGTTATTAACTGCAGCTAAAAAGCAAAGATCTTATCAGCACAGTTCATACAGAAACAGGTGGAGATAGTTGAGGTTCTTACCGATCCAAGAAGAACAAACGGCGGACCCCGCGATGATGAGGTCAGCTTTCATGGCAGTCTTGAAGCTCAAATCGGTCTTATCCTCCAAAACCTTAATCTTCCTCCTCTTAAGTTCAGACATAAGCCCGCCCTTCTTATTGAGAACGATCACATTAATAGTCGCCCCACAGCTGAGAAACTCAGAAGCCAATTCTAACATGGCCAAAGGAGCACCAGTCATAGAAAGCTCGTGGAATATAAGAACGAACTTCCTCGACCAAACTAGGCGGGCAAACGCGCCCTTACGATCGCAAGTGCCCGAGCGCTTCTGCGGGCTCCACTCGAGGATTGAATCCTCCACCTGGCCAAACGGGCCCACGATGAGCCCGTAAGTCCCATTCGTCTTGGGCAATTCCTCTTCTTCTTGCACCGTATCGTTCGAGGCAACCTCAGTTGTTACTGCATTCGATGGCTTTCCCTTATCCTTTTTTCTTGATGATCTTTTGCTTCTTTTCTTGGGCAAAGAAGGTCTTTTTCCGACATAACTAGGGCTTTTCTTGACAGCCCCATTGCTCAAACTAGATTGGTTCGAAATCGAATCTCCCTTTAGCTTAACTCCACCTTTCGTATCGTCGATCAAGTCCCTTCGATTGCTTAGCTGGCGGGCCTTATCTCCACTCGATTCGCCACCATAGCCACCGCTGAAGAGATCCTCTTTGTTGTCGCCGTGGGCCCATTTCGATTGGAAGTAGAAACCAGCATAGGCCCATAGAGTGATGAGAAGCAGCCATAGAACGATTCGATTGCTTCTGAAGATTGGAGAACTTAACCAATTAGATCGGGCCGGGTTTAACCTGGGGGTTCGGCCCGAGTTTAGTCGCCTGAATGAAGGAGATGATCCTCTTGGCGTCGATTTTCCCGAAGATGGAGATTTTAAGGAGGTGTTGGCGGGCCTTAATGGGGATAATCGAATCGCATTGCCTTCGTCCATTTTCGAATTTCAGAAGTAACAGCTCATTTACTACTGCTGCAATTGAGGTAAAGAAAGCTACTCAACTCAAACCAAACAAAATGTTTTTCAGATATTCTACACAGTTCCAAGATTACACTTCTTACTGCTCATGAACTTACCTGCGAAGTACAGAAATGAAAAAACCTCAGAAATTCGGCAAATGTGAACACTTCAAGAATGAAATGTGAAAGGAGCGATTCATCAATTTAGCCCTCGATAAAGGGAGCTTCTTGAATAGTTCGACCAAGAATTACAAGTTTTTTAAAGAAAAAATCGTTGGAATAACTAACCGAGATCGACGAGCTGGGGAGTGATCTTTGAACTGAAGTTTAAGCTAAAGATTCGATCTTGAAACAGTCCAAAGAGCGGTCAAATGTGATTTGCTTTCTCTCTGCAAAAGGGGAAGAATATTATGAACAGACTTGGGTAGCCACCGACGAGGTAAAAGATGGATCTTTAGGTGCGTATGCGTCTATTTCTGCAGTTAAAAAGTTGAGTTAAACCTTTTTCACTTTTGGCCGTTTAGCTGAGAGAGAGAGAGAGAGAGAGAGAGAGAGTTGTAATGCTAACTGCAATGCTATACGCGTTACATACCTTGACTTGATTCAGCTTATGAATTTTAATTTCCAATATTTTCTTGTTTCAATTTAGGTCTAAATAAGAAACATCAATATTTTTTATCAAAAGCAGACAATATATTCTTCACTCCAAATAAATAACACAACTCGCGGCAATACATCTATATTTTATTTTTATTATTCTTATGCAACCAATCATACATTTTCTTCGACTAACATATAGTCATCTCATCAAAGCCAAAGTAAAACAAAACCAAAAAAATATATAAATTCCTTCATTCATTCAAACTCCACTACTAACTACAGCCAGCGTCGACGCACCTACCATTGCAACTCTCAAGCTCTTCCTTACCTGCAAAACATTTATCAACAAATAAACACGCAAATTAGCGGCAAACGCACATAAATAAATAGAACTTGTAATCATTACATCAACACAAAAAAATATATATATATATCGAAACCTTTGACGGCGTCGGAACAGTTGGCCATGGAAGAGCCAACGGTGCAATGCGCCGCCGAGGCAACAGCACTATTCTTACATCTCGGCTGACATCTGTAGCAGTAATAATAGCAATTAGAAGGCAACCAAGCCTTTCCCTTACAACCACACATCCCGCCGCTCACACTCCGTAGCATATCTTTGGGTCCCACTTTTCCGATGACCCAAACGGCGGAGGAGCATCGCCGGCGGCTTCCCAGGCCGACATGTTATTATTACACATGAAGAATAATAGTGTTAGACCCGTCGTCGTCTTGAGAAGAAGAAGAAGAAGATCAGCTTGTTCTCCATTTTCTTCTTTTTTTTTTTGGTCTTAGAGAAGTGATCGCTTGGCTTTGGCTGTTATATATATATAGAGATAGAGAGAGTTGGGGGGGGGGGGGGGGTCCATAATATGAGTTTTGTGCCTGCTATGCTTTTGGAAAGTGTTCAAGTCCATTAACTTTTCTTCTTGAATTGATTACAAAAATAGGTATTTTTTTCAAATTTAAATTACAAGATAAGGACCATGTGTAGTGTAACCTATTACAAAAATAGGTATTTTTTCTTAAATCAATTTATTATAGCACAAATTTAAAATAGTCGTCCTTTTAATTTGTTTTTTGTATGAATTAAATTATTATATACGCAATTAAAAACAAAGATACAATAGAAATTAAATATATGAATCATAGAACTGAAAAAGGAAGACGAACCCACGATTCACACCAATAAAAGAAATATAGTGCCTATACTTTATAAAATAAACTTCGGTTTGAAATAAATCAGAAATATAATACCAATACAAAATTAATACTAAAAATTGCCTGTTTGTAATAATCAGCACATTGTCTACTTCTGTAAGTTATTGTAAATCCACTTTTCTTTGATACGTTAGAATATGTGCGAAGATATGTATGAGTATGACTATAACAAATAATAAAAAATTGACAAATAAGATAGTTTGTTATGTTGTATTGTATGTCATAGCAGTTGATAACTATGTATTTATTTATATCTGCAATCATCTTTATATTTTAACGACAAGAAGGGAGGAAAAAAATTGGGTCAAATTTCTCAAGTTATAATATCCACACAATGTTTGGCAAACTTCGTCTACTGACGATTATTATATCGGCGGCGGCGCTGATTCTATCACTCGGCAGTTCGTCGGAGCTGTCGGAATCGGCCCAACGAGATTCCGATGCTGATGATGCAGTAATATCGAGGTTCCAAGCGTACCTGCGAATCGACACTGCTCAACCCAAACCAAACTACCGCGAAGCCGTCGATTTCATCGTCTCTCAGGCCAAATCCCTAGAACTGGAATCGCGAGTTTTGGAATTCGCGGAGAGAAAGCCGATTGTACTGCTGAAATGGGCCGTGGAAGCCCCAATTTGCCGTCGATTCTTCTCAATTCGCACACCGACGTTGTGCCGGCGGAGGAGCACAAGTGGCGCCATCATCCTTTTCAGGCGCACCTCGAATCGGACACTGGGAATATCTACGCGCGTGGCTCTCAGGACATGAAGTGCGTTGGGCTTCAGTACTTGGAAGCCATTCGCAGGTAGTACACAATTTTGCTTATTCATCGCACAAATTCCGTTGAGCTCATATAGTAGCACTCGTTAAGGCTGATATCGATTGCCTTTCTTTCGGCTTTGTTTGAAGGCTCAAGGCACATGGTTTCAATCCATTGCGTGACGTTTACCTCTCCTTTGTCCCAGATGAAGAGATCGGCGGTCAAGATGGTGCTGGGAAGTTAGCTGATTCAGAGGTTTTCAAGAACATGAACGTAGGAATCATCCTCGACGAGGGCTTAGCTTCTCCCGACGAGAACTATCGCCTCTTTTACGGCGAGAGATCTCCTTGGTGGCTCGTAATCAAGTCGAAGGGCCAGCCAGGTCACGGGGCTAAGCTCTACGATAACTCAGCCATGGAAAATCTGCTCAAAAGCATCGAAAACGTACGAAGGTTCAGGACTTCCCAGTTCGATTTGGTCAAGAGAGGCTCAAGCCCGAAGGAGAAGTCATCTCAGTCAACATGGTGTTCTTGAAAGCTGGCACACCATCTCCCACTGTTAGTAAACACCAATTCAGAATGATGTTAAGATTCTTTGTATGTGAAATTGTGGATTATCATGTATAGTTTCTTTCTGAGTTTTGTCAGGGTTTCGTGATGAATTTGCAACCCTCCGAAGCTGAGGCAGGATTGGACGTGCGGGTCCCGCCCACTGCAGACCCGTTGGCCTTGGAGAGACGAATCGCCGAGGAATGGGCACCTATTGCACGAAACATGACCTTTGAGGTAAATAATTTGATTAGATTGCCTTTTCGTGTCGAATGGTGAAGATTAAAGTTGTCATTTTTCTTTAAATGGGAGCAGTTTAAGCAGAAGGTGCCTATACACGACAAGTTTGGGAAACCTGCTATTACAGCTACCGACGGTTCGAATCCATGGTGGGGGCTTTTAGAAAAGGCTATCGAAGGCGCTGGGGGCAAAATAGGAAACCCCGAGATATTTCCCGCCTCGACGGATGCTCGTTACTTTAGGGAACTTGGCTTGCCAGCCATTGGATTTTCGCCTATGGCTAACACTCCCATTCTTCTTCACGATCACAATGAGGTGAAAAGTTTTTTATATATATATATATTTTTCCTTCTTTCTCATATTCCATTTTCTTCGCAGCTTAATTTTCTGCTGTCTCTTTCGACAGTTTCTGAGCAAGGAGGAGTATCTACGAGGAATAAGGGTGTATGAATCTATAATCAAGGCCTATGCATCATATGCCGGCGAAGCTTTGAGGGACGATGAATCAAGGGCAGAGTTGTAAGAAAAGAATGAAGCCTTCATTGATTTCTCCTTTGCTTTTTGCATAGATCAAAACTGTGCAATAGAAATGGTAAGTTGTCCAACTGTAGAATGGACGGCTGCGATTTGTTCGCGTGTTAAGAGTCTGTCGAATCGACCCATGTTGTTTGGCCCATTTGTTTACCCAACTTTCAGTATGTTCGAACTTGATATATTCCAAATTTAGTAATATATCTGCGAATCTCATCATTATATAAATTACATTAAATCATATGAAATCAAATCTCCTCTCCTCCTATTCAGACTAATTTGCAACCACCGTCGAGGCACTCGCCGATGCAGCTCTGCAGTTGCTCTCTACCTGCGAAATGAGAAACGTTACATATATCAACAAACAAGAATATATTTCATTACGATTAAGACTAATATTTACGTACCTTGGACTTTAGAGCACTTAGCCATGGAACAGCCGAGGTTGCAATAGGTTGAGGATTCAATATTACTATTATTTTTGGTGCAATTTGGTCTGCATTTGTAACAATTCTGATAGCAAATAAGTAGGCACTGTCGTCTCGATGGTACGATTAAGCAGCCCGGCGCGCATTGTAAGTAGCAAGCCCTAGAGTCGAACTTCGACGAGTTGAAGGCGAATACTTCGTTACCATTATTATTCGCATGGACCAAAGTGAAGAAGAATAAGAAGAATACTAAGATGGTCGTTGTTTTTGTAAGAAGAAGAGATTTGCTTCTTGCCATTTTTTTTCTTTCTTTCTTGTGTGTGTGTTTGTGTTCTCTACGATTTTTGTGTGTGGGGTTCCTTTGGTGTATATATATAGATAGAGTTAGTGATGTGACATGCTTTTGATTTCTTTTGGAAATGTCGTAATTCCGAATATGATTTCAAAGGAGTTGACTGTAATTAAAATAAATGTGTATTAATTACAATGATTTTTAGAAGGTTGACTAAGCTAAAATCCCCTAGGGAAGGATTGATAATTAACGAGAGCGTAATTAATCCGTGATTTGAAGATAAGTAGATATAACGGTCGTAATCAAGTAGTAAATCTCATATAATCAGCTCATTAGTTATTATACCCCAAAATCAAAATTATTAATTATTTGAAGATGTATATATGGAAAACACGTTTCTGATCATATGGTTAATTACATATGTAGTAAATGAATTACTAAATACAAGATCAACGGTAAGTCATAGAAAATTAAGGGTAATTATGTTTCAGGCCCCAAAAATATTTTAAAATAGGGTTCAGGACCTGTCAGAAAAAAATTTAGTTTTCAGGACCCGATTTCTGCAGCATCACTTCATTGTTCCGCAGTACCACTTCATTGTTCTGCAGTACCACTTCATTTGTTCTGCAGTGCCACTTCATTTTTTATGCAGTAACAATGAAGTGGTACTGCATAACAATGAAGTGGTACTGCGAAACAATGAAGTGGTACTGCAGAAATTACTTGCATAAATTATGCATACCAAACTGAGTGTTAACAGTTTAGCCCAAAGAAAAAGAAGAAAATAACTTGCCGGAGCACAATAGGGGTCCAAACCCGTTCAACTAAGACCACATTTTTTGATATAGTTCCGAAGAAATTTAAAATCATAATTGAGCATGCACATATTAGAAATTCTTATAATACATCTCCAAATCTCATTATGAAATATATTGCATTCATAATCAATTCATTGATCTCAAACAGTTGACAAAATCAAATCTTTCCTTTATTAAAAAAAAAGACACCCATTCTCCTCTCATTCAAACTTTGCAATCGCCATCGACGCACTCGCCTATGCAGCTCTGAAGTTGCTCTTTACCTGCAAAATGGAAAACATTACACATTGTAAAAACAATATTCATTATGATAAAACTTCATATATATATATATATATATATACACACACATAATATAACATACCTTCGACTGTAGAGCACTTAGACAAGGAACAACCAAGGTTGCAATAAGACGATGTTTTAACATAACTCTTGCAATTCGCATGGCAAGCAATTAGGCACTGCACCCTCGTCGGTAAGAGTATACAGCCCGAAGCACATACAATGAAGCAAAAGTTGACCTTTATCGAGCCGAAACTATCCGTGTTGACTTCATTAGCCTTTGCTTGGACCAAAACCATGAATATTAGGATCGTTGTTTTTGTAAGAAGAGATATGCTTCTTGCCATTTCGTCTTTTTTTTTTCCTGTTTGTGTGTGTGTTTACTACGTACACTCTTTTGTATGCGTATTGTGTGTCAGGTTTCTTTGGTATATATAGAGGTCGTGGGATGCTTTTGATTTTTTGGGTTATGATTGTGTTGTTTTTTACCAAGAAGGTTGACTATTTTTTTTTAAAGTTTTGGGATTGTTGTAAATGTAGCATATGATTATGTGATCTCAAGCAAGTTGACTAGAACGGAATTAAATTTAATTATATGATCTTTAGAAGGATGGATAATTAAAGTCCCTTAGTGAGTGAGTTGATTTTTATTTCCAAGCTTTAGTGAATGAATTGATGGGACTACCTTTCTCGTTTGAATTTTCATATTAGTATATTCATAATTAACCAATTGATTTTAATTATAAATGTGTTAGAAGTACCTATTTTGATTTTCATTCATTATGATATTTATTACAATATGATTGATGTGCCACGGCTTTACTTAAAAAAAGAAAAGGCTTGTGCTTTGATTTTCATTTTTCTACATAATTTATTCTTTTTACGTTGGTGTTTTAACTAGTCATTTCTTCGTAATCATATGTCCGATTTCGATCTTTTAGGTGAATATTAATTGTATATATGTCAAATCCGTGAATAATAAATCACGAGGGGAAGCAATATTTAATGAGTGTGTTTTCAATTATTAGAATATCAGGAGTTATTCAATCGTAATCAAATAGTAATCTCATATAACCAACCCAGACAATATACCCCAAAATCAAAATTATAATTTTCCTAATAAAAAAATCAAATCTCCTCCATTCAATTCAAGCTTTGCAATGGCCATTGACGCACTCGCCTATGCACCTCTGCAGTTGTTCCTCACCTGCAAAACGGAAAACACTAATAAACAAAAAATATATATTCATTTTGTTTAGGACCCTATATATACAAATATACATATACCTTCGACTTCAGAGCACTTAGCCAAGGAACAACCGAGGTTGCAATAATAAGACGAGGATTCAAGAATATTATTACTACTTTTGCAATTTGGTTTGCATTGATCAAAACAATCCTCATAGCAAATAGTTAGGCAAAGTTGCCTCGCCTTTTTAGTTAAGCAGCGTGGCGCGCATTGTGAGTAGCGAACCCTAGGATCGATCTTCTTCGAGTCGAAGGAATCTGAAAATATTTCATTAGGGTTTGCATGGATCGAAACGAGGAAGAATAGTAGGATCGTTGTTCTTGTAAGAATAAGGATTTTGCTTCCCATTTTTTTTCAGTGTTTGTGGAATTTACTATCTTTTGTGGGTGGAATTTCGTTGGTTTATAAGAGGTTTGTGACGTGCTTTGATGCTTTGGAATTGTTATATAATTTATCTTTGTAGCAATATAATTTCAAGAAAGTTGGCTAGAAGAATGAAATTAAATATTTATCAATATGAAATGATTCCGAGAAGGTTGACTAAATTAAAATCCCCTGGCTAGTAGTGAATAGAATCCCTGAATAATAATTAGGTGAACCAATACTTACTGAGAAGAGATCGTTATCCAATGATTTGAATATTAGTAGATATACAGTCGTGATCAATTAGTAATTAAATCCTATATAATCGACCACATTATGCCCCGAAATCAAAATATATAGAACTTGGGTAGTTCTCTTGACCATGTATATAGAAATAACGCTATTTGAGCATATGTTAATTATAAAATCTCTCCAAATCTCACAATGAAAATATATTATGCAATATATTATTTATTGATCTTTATCTTTCAATCAAGCTTTGCAATCGCCATTAACGCACTCGCCTATGCAACTCCGTAGTTCTTTACCTGCAAAATGGGAAACAATAAACGTAACCCAAAAAAAATATATATTCATCATGATAAAGACTATACATATACAATCTATATATATACACACCTTCGACTTCAGAGCACTTAGCCAAGGAACAGCCGAGGTTGCAATAAGACAATGATTCAATAATACTATATTTGCAATTTGGTCTGCATTTATAACAATTTGCATGGCAAGCAATGAGGCACTGGCGTCTAGCGGGAAGGAGAAAGCAGCCCGGCGCACATAGTATATAGCACGCTTTAGGGTCGAACTTTAAAGAATCGAAGGACTCTTCGATCAATTTTCCATTAGCGTTGTTCGTATGGACAAACATGAAGAAGAAGAATAAGAACGCTAAGATCGTTGTTGTTGTAAGAAGGGTTTTGATGGCCATTTTTCTGGTGTGTTTGTGTTTGGGTGTGTTTTTTACACTCTTTTGTAGGTGAAGTGTGTGTGGAGTTTCTTTGGTATATATAGAGGTTGTGAGATGTATTTTTCATTTTTGAATGGGATTGTTGTAATTTCTCTTTGTAGCATAAGATTGTATTATAAGAAAGTTTGACTAGAATGAAATCGAAGATATATTATATGATTTCAAGAAGGTTGACTGAAAATCCCCAAGTGAAAAATAACTAGGTCAAAGATTTGATGTGTGTGACGCCCTTTTCTATTTTGAATTTCATACAGTAGTACCTTGATATTATATGTTTGAAATCAATTTTGTTTTCCAAAAAGATAATTTTGGTTGAAGAAATTTAAGGTCCATGAACAAATACTAGAAGTCTTCAATATATCTATCATGAACTCCATTACGTCATACATAATATATAGTCTTCCTGATAATGAAACACTTCACATATCATCTCTTTAAACTTTGCAGTCGCCATTGACACACTCACCTATACAACTCTGCTGCTGCTCTTTACCTGCAAAAAGAAAAGAAAAAAATTAAAATATTATCAAACAAAATTATGTTAACTATGACTAATTAAGACGCACCTTCGACTTTAGAGCACTTAGCGAAGAAACATCCGAGGTTGCAATAAGACGATGATTTAATAATATTATTTTTGCAATTTGGTTTGCATTTATAACAATTTTATAGCAAAGATCGAGGCACTGCCCAATGTTTGGTTGGTTAAAACAGCCCGGAACGCATACTGCGTAGCACGTAATTGGGTCTAAACCCAATATTTCATTACCGTTATTCGCATGGATTAACATGAAGAAGAAGAATACTAACATTGTTGTTTTTGTAGGAAGAGCTTTGCTTCTTGCCATTTCTTTTTCTTTTCTTCTCCTTTTTTTCTGTGTGTTCTCTAAGATATTTGGTATGTGATCACAACTGGGCATGAAATTTCGTATTAGATGTTATTTTATACAGAGGTTTGGGGAGATGCTTTTTTGTTTTTTGGAATTGTTGTAATTTCCCTTTGTAGCATATGATTATATGATCTTCAAGATGGTGGACTACACTTTGATCTGCGTAATTTGTTCTTTTTTCCCCTTTATAGCACATGATTATGATGGTATGATTTCAACAAAGTTGACTAGGGTTATCCGTAACCTATTTGATTTTCATTGATTATATAAAATTTTACAGTCAAGAAAAGCCTTTGTGGTTTGTTAATTTATTCCTCTACATTATTGTTGTTTTCTTTCTTTTTTTTCCACTAGTAATTTCTTCGTAATTATATGTAGAATCTTCATGGTGAAATATTCTATATTTCAAATCAATTTTCTTAAGAAGTTGCTAACCCCAATAACAAGTCCGTGACGTAATATTTCACCAAGAGAGTGTTTTCATGGATTTGAACATTCGTAGATATAAAGTGGTAATCATTGTTCTTCCACATAAAAATATTCGATAATCAAAATTGCATATATTTATAATGCAACTTGGTTAATACTCTTGAACAATCACATTACTTGCAATAGCTAATAATATATTTTAAATAAAACAGAGGAATTAATCAATCCAAGATCAACCGTAGCCCATAAATAAATAAAATAATCCTAATATTTTAGTCACAATATATAGAGTAGAACTTCTTGTGACAAGGAAAAAAAAGTGACATGGGCCAATTGAACGGAGGCATACACGGATAAAAGCAAATAATTTAATAATTTTACCATATAATGCGAGCATATATTAAAAAGTCTTTAGTATATCTACAAATCTTCATAAATCTATTACACCAATATACATCATACTCCTCATAATAATAAAATTCACATATCTCGTCTCTTCAAACTTTGCAGTCGCCATTGACGCACTCACCTATACATCTCTGCAGCAACTCTTTACCTGCGAAATGGTAAACATTAAACATTATCAAACAAAATAATACTCATTATGAATAAGACTTCATATATATATATATATATATATATATATATATATATATATATACGTGTGTACCTTCGACTTTAGAGCACTTAGCGAAGAAACAGCCGAGGTTGCAATAAGATGAAGATTTAATATAATTAACAATATTATTCGTGCAATTTGATTTGCATTTATAACAAGTCTCATAGCAAAGATCGAGGCATTGGCCTACGTTTGGTAGGTTAAAGCAGCCCGGGACGCATAGTGCATAGCACCATTTAGGGTCTAATTCCAATATTATTTCATTACCCTTATTCGCATGAACCAACATGAAGAAGAAGAATACTAAGATAATTGTTTTTGTAAGAACAGAATTGCTTGCCATTTTTTTTCTTTTCCCTATTTCGTGTGTTTTTCTGAGATCTTTGGTATGTGAACAACTAATTTCGTATTCGCATTTGGTGTTTTATATGGAGGTTGGGAGAAGATACTTTTTTATTTTTGGAATTGTTGTAATTTCCGTTTATTTGTAGCATATGATTATATGATTTTCAAGAAGGTTTTGGTTTTACTGCACTTCTAATCTATAATTTGTCTTTGTAGCACTTGATTATGATGATATTATGATTTCAAGAAAGTTGACTAGGGTTATCAGCAACGTATTTGATTTTCATGCATTATGGAAATTTTACAATCAACGTTTGATTTTTTTGCCCAAGTATATTAGTTTTATTAGAAAAAGAAAAGCTTTTGTTCTTTTGTTTTTTTCGGCGTTATTTATTGATCATTGTTTTAATTTGTCGTGTAAAAAAGTTGCTAACCTCAATTAAAAAATCGGTTAATAATAATAAGGTGACGCAATCTTTTTGAGAGTGTTTTCGTTATAAAGTCGTATCATATAATCAACATTACAACACCCCGATCAAAATTATACCATGGATAATACTCTTTACCAATCACAATATTTGGTATGGCTAATAATATTTTTAAATAAAACAAGATCAAAGTATAAAATGTCACAGCATCTGTGAGAACAAGAACAAGGACGAAGTGTAAATCTACGTCAGCTATTTCCAGCGAAATAAATTTAAGGATGAAAAAATCGGTGTTTATATTTATTTTCTGGTGTGTTAAGAGTGTGCATATAACCTCGTAAATCAATGTTCATTTATTTTCGGTCTTTCTCATACATACTACACGAATCTGGTTGAAGACGATGTATTATTAATTTGGTGTTGAAGAAATTGAAAATCACAATGCATGAGCATAATCATCTTTAATATATCTCCAAATCGCACAATCAATACACACTACACAACAATGCATTATTTTATCGGATGCTCTGTCCCAAAACCCATGTCCCAATTTGGGTACCAAATCAGTTGTTGACACTTGTCAAATCCTGTGGTTCAGAAATTGTTTTAATTATTTTTTAATTTTTTTAATTACATAATCTATCAAGTTATAAAATAATTCTTATTTCATGTCATTTATATGATAAAAACAAATAAACAACACTGAATAATTCTTTGTTTCATTACGATCAAATTGATACCCATATCTTATATTTTTCGATATCTATAAAAATTATTTTTTCATATATTCTACAATCTGGTACAGACATTGGGACATGGTTTGGGACAGATGATCCCATCCCCTATTTTATCGACCTTAATTAATCACCAACACATCCAATTCTTCCTAACAAGAAATCAGTTAATTCTCACACACTCAAGCTTTGCATTGGCCATTGACGCACTCCCCTAAGCAACTATGCAGTTGCTCTTTACCTGCAATAAAATGGGAAAGATAAACATTACACATTAACAATAAAAAAATATACTCATTCCCAATCAAGACATCATATATGCATATAATATACCTTCGACTTTAGAGCACTTAGCCAATGAACAGCCGAGGTTGCAATAAGAAGACGGTTCAATATTTTTGTGCAAATCGGTTTGCATCTATAGCAAAGCGCATGGCAAGCAATGTAGCAAGCTCGCCTCGCAGGCACGACTAAGCAGCCCGAGGCACATATTAAGTAGCAAACCCTAGGATGGACTTTTATCGATTCGAACAAATCTGCGGCGATTTCGTTGTTAGCGTTATTATTCGCATGGACGAAAACGAAGAAGAATAGTACTAGGATTGTTGTTTTTTGTAAGTAGGGCTTTGCTTCTTAACAAGAAATGTAAAAGTTTGTGAGACAAAATCTACGTGGTTCAGATTTCTATCTAGAAATCCTACATCCACGGTGAAAGGGGGAATTCTTTATTGATCACACTTTGGGGATTACAATCGTACACCAATCGCACTCCAAAATCAACCCAAATGGAAGAAACCCTAAAAAATGGGAATAATCTGCTAACACTCAACCTCGCAGAGAAATCTGTTTTTACACACGCTACAAGGTGTATTACCCGCATTAACAAATGAATTAGCCTTCGCGCCTAATTTAAACTATACAGCAACCGCGCGAGTTTCTTCTTAATAAAACGTCATCGTCACCCACGGTTTAATAAGTTCTCCCTTTGAGTGACGCGCTTTTAACTGTAGCTGCGATTTTTCTTCTTCAGTTCTAACGAGAAGCCTTCTCAACTATCAGATTCATGCTGAGAACTTGGCAATGCATCCTTCATTTGTTGCTTAGATTTTAACACCCCCCCCGCAAGATGGATGGTAGTAATTGACTACAGACATCTTGACAAGGAATCGCTGCAGCATGGGACCTGTTAAAGGCTTGGTAAACATGTCTGCTAGCTGACATTCAGACCGGATGGGCAGAAGTTTAACTGTGCCAGCAGCTGCGTGATTGCGAATGAAATGACAATCGACCTCTATGTGTTTGGACCTCTCGTGGAATTTGGGGTTCGAGGCCAGCTGCAATGTTGACAAATTATCACAGTATATAGCTGGTGTTCGAGAGAGACCAAGATTCAGCTCTTCTAGCAGGTGTCTTATCCATAGAACTTCAGCTAGCACAGCTGCCAAGGCACGGTATTCTGCCTCCGTGGACGATCGTGAAACAGTCGCTTGTTTCTTCGCTTTCCAGGTGATCAAGGTATCTCCCATGAATGTGCAATATCCAGTTATGGATTTTCGGGTGTCTTTACAGGCCCCCCAATCTGCATCAGAGAAGGCCTTAAGGTCAAAAACTGGTACTGAGGAAAGCAGAATGCCCTGCCCCGGCGATCCTTTCAAGTATCGAAGCAAGTGATGTGCTGCCTTTAAATGTCCAGTTCTTGGTGTTCCCATGTACTGACTTAACTGATGAACAGCAAAAGATATATCCGGCCTTGTAAAGGTTAGATATAATAATCTCCCAACTAGTCTCCTGTATTGAATGGGTTGGTCAATATGTCCCCATCTTCAGCCGAGAGTCTTTCAGTGGGGCTTATGGGTGTCGTGAGCGGTTTAGCATGCATGTATCCAGTGTCCTCGAGTAGCTGCATTGTATACTGCCTTTGGGTGAGTAAAATCCCATCTGTACTCCGTGCAACCTCCACGCCAAGGAATACTTCAGCTGCCCTAAATCTTTGATCTTGAAGCATGAATTCAGGAAAGATTTTGCTTGCTCTACTGCCTCAACCGAAGGTCCACCTATGATAATGTCGTCAACATACACTAAGAGGATAAGCAACTGATCACCTTTCCCTTTTAAAAACAGTGTGTGGTCTGAATGTGTTTGGACAAATCCAAAATCACTGACAGCTTCTGAGAATTTCTTATTCCATTGCCGCGAAGCTTGTTTCAAACCGTAGATAGATTTGTGAAGTTTACAGACCAATTTTCTTGAGCCAGCCATGTCTTCAGTTTTGCAGTAGCCTTGTGGAACCTCCATGTACACCTCTTCCATCAAGTCGCCATTCAAGAAGGCATTATTGACGTCTAGTTGTATCAGATTCCACCCCAACTTAGCTGCGAGCGTGAGAACAATCTTGATTGTGTTGGGCTTTGCGACTGGTGCGAAAGTGTCTGTGTAATCAACTCCTTCTCGCTGGTCATAGCCTTTTGCTACCACACGTGCTTTATATTTCTCTATTTGTCCATTTGAGCCGAGTTTCAACTTGTAGACCCACTTGCTGCCAATACACTTCTTCCCTTCTGGTAAAGTCATCAAGGACCAGGTTCCATTATCTTCGAGTGCTGCTAATTCCTCTCTCATAGCAGCCACCCATCTTTCATCCTTGGAGGCTTGTGCAAAACTCCCAGGTTCCTTCCCAGTGCTCACATTATTGATCACTGTCTGATACTGCTTTGAGAATTTTTGGTATGACAGCACCTCTGAGATTGGATAGAGAATTTTTCTTCCTTGCACACCATTGCAGTGGTAATCATTCAGGTAAGAGGGCTTCCTTGCCTGTCTCATTGGCCTTCTATATTCCTCCTGAACCTGCTGTGCTTCATGCTCCTCAGCCATACTAGTTCCTGCGGGATGCTGCTGTTCCTCAGAATGAGAATTATCCACTTCCTCTGTATGGCCCTGCGCTGAGGATGATGTTGTTGGCGTTGTGTCAAAAACTGGTGCCCCCTCTGTACTGCCTTCAGAAGTGGGAGCTGTGGCTGGGCTTGTCTCCATGTATTCATGTGGGAGAGTATCCTGTGAACAAGGTCTTGGCAACACATTAGTTGAGAAGGGATTATCAGCAGCAGCTACATGTTTAAAAGGAAACTCATTTTCTACAAAAACCACATCTCTGGAAACAAGAATTTCTCTCGTTTGAATGTCCATCACTTTGTATCCCTTTATACCATTTGGGTACCCCAGAAATACACACTCTCGTGCTCTTGGATCGAATTTTCTTCTAGCAGCTGCAAGGGTAGAAGTGTAACACAGACAACCAAAAGAACGAAGCATATTATAATTAACTGGTCTTTGGAAGAGCAGCTCATAAGGGCTCTTATTTCCAACACTGCTGTGGGAATTCTGTTAATGAGGAAAGTGGCTGTTAAAGCGCACTCAGACCAGTATTCAATGGGTATTCCCGACTGGAAATATAAAGCACGCGCAACATTCAACAGATGTTGATGTTTTCTCTCAACAATGGAATTTTGTTGAGGCGTTTGCACACACGATAAGTGATGCAAAATCCCTCTAACTCTATACAAATCAGTTAGATTGAACTCTTTAGCGTTATCTGATCTAATGGTTTTCACCTTGCAATTAAACTGGGTATCTACTAGGGCTAAGAAATGTTCCATGACTAGCTTAACTTCTGATTTTGTTTGATCATGTACAACCATGTGAACCTCGAGTGATCATCCACTATAGTGACAAAGTATTGATGTCCTAGGTGCGATCTAATGTGAAAGGGGCCCCAAACGTCGCAATGAATAAGATCAAAAACACTGCAAACAGTTTTATTTTCATTTGGAAATGAGCATCTCTTCTGTTTTGCAATGGGGCAAATCTTACAGAAGGAATCAGAGGATTTTTCAGTATTCAATGTAGTTCTTAAGGCTTCTAAGACCCCCTCTGAGGGATGACCCAACCTATGGTGCCATATGTCCCCAGAAACTTTATTCAGCAGCACAGAACTATCTTTACTCAAGCTAATATGGTTATCTTCTCCTACTGGACAGCTTGACACGCAATTTGCTTGGATGATGTAAAGGCCAGCCAATTGCTTACCCTTGCCAATCATTAACTGGGAATGATCCTGTATGAGAAAGCCATTAGCATAAAAACTGAACCTGTAGTTATGTTTGTTAGCAAGATGACTGACAGATATCAAATTAAAGTGGAACTGTGGCACACATAATATATCTGTTAGAGTAATAAATTCATTTAGTTTGAAGCTCCCTGCCTCATTCACTCTTATCATACTGTTATCTGGCAATATAACTTCAGATTCCTCTATTCTATGTAAATCATAAAGCAAACCTCGATTACCACAAACATGCCGGGTTGCACCCGTATCCAACAGCCACACCTCTGACCCTGCATAGCTCGGCAGATTAAAGGAAAGACATACAGATGTACCTTTCTCAATATGCTGTGAAGTCTCAGCTCCAACTGTTGGGACAGCATTGGTTGTGTGATCTAGTAGATCTCTCAGGCTCTGCAACTGCAATGTAGTCAGCTGTAAGTGCACTTTTGCATCCCCTGCTTCAGCACAACTCTGACTGGCTTGCTGCCTTTGCATCCCGGCTTTATTGATTGAATCCGCTATTGTTTGGTTGACTCTGACTCCTTTATATCGAGAATTCTGCCTGAAACCAGGGGGGAACCCATGGACTTGATAGCAAGTTTCAATTGTATGTCCTCTTTTTCCACAATGAGTGCAGACTGGTTTCAGCCCTTCTCTTTTCTGGTTAAAGAACATTTTCTTGTTCTGATCCTGCTCAGTCCTGGCAGCTAGCATCGCCATATTATTGATCTGCTCATGGTTACTTCTTTCCAGACCTGACGCCATAGACCGTTGCTTCTCTTCTTGGATCAAGAGTGAGAACACTTTATTGATGGTAGGCAAGGGATCCATGACCAAGATCTGCCCTCGGATCTGCGAGTAGCTGTCATTGAGTCCCATAAGGAATGAGAGAACGTATTCCTCATCAAGATAGGTCTTCAATTCTTTAATCCCTCCGCAAGTACACTGGTAAGCAGGTCGAAAATTTGACAATTCATCCCACAATGTCTTGAGTTTGGTATAATATACTGATATACTGCTCTGCCCTTGTTGTAAATGATCAGATCTTTCTTGAGCTGGAATATTCTGGGCTTATTCGTTTGCCCAAATCTCTCTTGTAGATCCAACCATACCTCTCTAGCCGACGCACTGTATAAAATACTTGCCGAGATCTCTTTGGTCACAGAATTGAGGATCCACGAAATAATTACATTATTGTTCCTCTTCCAACTACTAACCTTATTCAGATCCGTCGCGGCTGGTGGTTGAAGCACGCCATTGATGAACCCATCCTTATTTCGGCCTATGAGTGAAATCATCATGGCCCTGCTCCACGTGGCGTAATTCTCGCCGTTCAGTTGTTCATGTACGAGCACTTGTCCAGACGTATCACTGCTATTGAGAAAATATGGATCATTGACTAGAGCACTCGCCGCGCTTGTCATCGCTGGCTGGGATTCTTCTGTCGTCATGTTGATTGAAAACAAATCTTGATATACGCAGCTAGGAAATCTTCTCTGATACCATAACAAGAAATGTAAAAGTTTGTGAGACAAAATCTACGTGGTTCAGATTTCTATCTAGAAATCCTACATCCACGGTGAAAGGGGGAATTCTTTATTGATCACACTTTGGGGATTACAATCGTACACCAATCGCACTCCAAAATCAACCCAAATGGAAGAAACCCTAAAAAATGGGAATAATCTGCTAACACTCAACCTCGCAGAGAAAATCTGTTTTTACACACGCTACAAGGTGTATTACCCGCATTAACAAATGAATTAGCCTTCGCGCCTAATTTAAACTATACAGCAACCGCGCGAGTTTCTTCTTAATAAAAACGTCATCGTCACCCACGGTTTAATAAGTTCTCCCTTTGAGTGACGCGCTTTTAACTGTAGCTGCGATTTTTCTTCTTCAGTTCTAACGAGAAGCCTTCTCAACTATCAGATTCATGCTGAGAACTTGGCAATGCATCCTTCATTTGTTGCTTAGATTTTAACACTTCTTGCCATTTTTCTTATGCGTGTGTATGTTTTCTGCAGTGTTTTGATGTGTGGAGTTTCTTTAGTGTATATTATAGAGGTTGTTTGCGTACTTTTTCTTTGTTGGATTGTTGTGATTTTTTTTTGTAGCATGTGATTATTGTGATCTTCAAGAAAAGGTTGACTGTACTTTTTGATTTTTTCGGATTGTTATGATTTTCCCTTTAGCATCCGAAGAGGGTTGATTAAATCTCGTCAACTCGTATTATAACTTGTAGGTACAATATAGCTGATAGTCTTTGTTAAAATATTAAACTACTCGTGAACGCATGATTTAGGAGGTCACGCCGTTATTTTATTATTCAATTTCAACTTTCTCTAAGAATCGTACGAAAAATTAATGAATTATAAACTCATTTAAAGAGATCCGTCTCAAAATTCGGCGGGGGCGTTGCAGTTTATAATAGTATTAAAACTAATTTCAAATTGATAAGAGTTAACTTTTCTTCGTTTTTCCTTTCGCTAATGTCATACGTTGTCTTTTTTTCCCTCGCTTCGTAAAAAGACGACCTTTGTATGTTGAAAACCTTATTTAAGACAATACTAATACTACTCATCATTTTCCTTCAGTTGCCATAAGAGAAGAGTCTATATGCACAGTTGTCCCGTTTCTATCTCAAGCACAAAGCATATATATTCCTGAGTTTTCCATCACTTGCTTCATAGTTTTCTGCTATATAGCTTTACATCAGGGAGTTGTTGAACTGCTACAGTAACAGAAGACTTATCTAGTTACCTGTCTTTATTAAATTAAAAGAATATTACCCATTATCCTCTCTGGGAAGTTCTATACTGAGGAGGGCCTTTTAAGAACAATGGGTGGGTCTTAGTTGAAATTCTTTTCTGAAGAGGCTATGATTTCATTTCATTCCCATCTCTAAGAGCATTTTGAGATGGACATTGAAGCTGGGACTTCGCCAAAATCAAGAAAAGGTTGAGTCTTTACACTACTCTTACCTTAGTTTCTCTTGTGTAAATAATCATCTTCAGAGTTCTTTTTCCTTCAATCTTTTTTTTTTCCTCCGCCATCGTCCTCTGGGTCTAAGCTCAAATCCGCCCTTCAAAAGCGTAGGATTTTGCAGAGGCTATTGCTCGCCTTGGCCCTCCTCGGCGCTTGTATGGTCATCGGAGATGGCGTCTTAACCCCAGCACTTTCTGGTAATAAAGAACTACCTTATCCATTCTTTTCTTGATTCGATGCTATACTTCAGTACTTTCAACGTTGTTTTATTGCAGTTTTCTCCGCTGTTTCTGGGCTCGAGCTCGCCGTGGGGAAAGGACGTCACAAGTGTAAGTTAGTTACTACATCGAATCGATACGTCGAACGTCCTAAGCCCTAAAAAAGCCAGAATTTTTTTTTTTTCCGCTGCAGATATAGAAGTCTCAATTGCATGTATCATTTTGATTAGCCTTGTTTGCGCTTCAGCACTGTGGGACCCGCGTGGTCGGGTTTTTGTTTGCGCCCGTCGTCATTACGTGGCTCGTTTGCATAAGCTCTGTTGGCTTGTACACGTCTTGCGTTGGAACCCTAACGTCTATCGAGCGCTTTCGCCTTATTACATGTACAAGTTCTTGAAGAAGACTCGCACGAGCGGATGGATGTCCTGGGAGGTATACTCCTCTGCATCACAGGTTTGTTTTGTTCCGAGCGACAGAAAAAACGAGCGCTTCGTTTCGTTCGTTCATCGCAGCTGTGCATAAAGGTGTGTATTAGTACTCTGTTTTGCTCTGTTCCGTAGTTATAATAAGGATTAATGACTCTGTTTTTGCTCTGTTATTGTAGGTTATATAAGAATTAACAACTCTGTTTCTGCTCTGTTATTGTAGATAGCCTTCAGGTCGATTGTCTACCCTTCTCTGATCCTAGCTTACATGGGCCAGGCGGCGTACCTCTCTTAGCACCATGCCATGAGCAGCGATTACCATATGGGATTTTACGTTTCCGTCCCTGTATGTTTTTCCGTCGAATATGACTTTGTATAATCGGCTGAATGAATCGAAAAAGCGTGTTCTTCTAACATGTCGGCCTCTCTTGTTCGAAGAGAGACTGAGATGGCCCATCCTTGTTATTGCGATAATGGCCGCTTGTGGTGGGGAGTCAGTCCATTATCACGGGAACGTTCTCGATCATAAAGCAATGCTCGGCCCTCGGGTGCTTCCCGAGGGCAACTGGATCCTAATGGTTCTATGCTTGGCCGTGACAACGGGTTTCGGAGACACGAGGTGCCTGGGCAATGCTTCGGGTAATAATACAACTCTTTCCGTCCCCTAAATTATAAGGGTGGCACTTACAGGAGGACAACCAATTTACAGTGTTGCAATTTAAGGATACTAACTTCCAAAATCGAAACAATTAAAGAACTAACTTTTAGACTGTCCTTTTTTTCCTTGCAGGCCTCGCCGACGACTTGCCTCACGTCCCTTGTCATCGTCCTGTGTTGGCACCAGAGCGTCGTCATCGCAATACTCTTCGTCCTCCTCTTCGGAACAGTCGAAGCCCTCTACTTCTCGGCGTCCCTCGTCAAGTTTCTAGAAGGCTCGTGGGTCCGCTCGCCTTCTCCTTCGTCCTCATCTCGTCATGTGCGTCTGGCGCTAAGAAACCCCAAAAAAATACGAGTTCGACGTCCAAAACAGCGTCCCGCCCGACTGGCTCATGAGCCTCGGGCCTGTCCGGGGCCGCGGGCTCGGGCTCGTCCCCACAGAGCTCGTTGAAGGCGTCTCAGCCGTCTTCGCCGCCTCGTCGCCAACCTTCCCGCCGTCCACCGCGCGGTCGTCTTCTTGTGCGTGAAGCGGGCCCCCGTTCCCTACGTGGGGCCGAAGAGCGGTTCCTCGTGGGCCGGGTCGGGTCGAGGGAGCACCGCATCTATCGGTGCGTGGCTCGGTTCGGGTACCGGGAAGACGCGGTCCGCGGGGACGACCCGCGGTTCGAGGATGAGCTCGTGCGGAGCGTAGCCGAGTGCGTGAGGAGGAGCGCCGAGAGGAACTAGGGGGAGGAAAATATGGTCGTGGTGGGTGCGGGTCGGGTCGACCCCGATGAGCCCGGGACATCTTCGGATGTGCGGGCGGGCGGGTCGAGGAAACTGGTTCGGTTTTTGATACCCGAGGGTTCGAAGGTCGACGAGGGGGTTAGGGAGGAGATGAGGGAGCTTATGGAGGCGAGGAGGACGGCGTGGCGTATATTTTGGGGCGTTCGTACGTTAGGGCGAAGAACGGGTCAGGTTTTTTGAAGCGGGTCGTGGTTGATTACAGGTACGAGTCCTTGAGGAGGAATTGCATGGCGTATATTTAATATTAGTTATGTCAATGTCACCATATATTTGCTCTATGAAATAATATTGTATCGTTATTACCATCATGATGAAACAAGCATTCATCTCCCTTTTATTTAGGATTCATGCACATGGTGGGTGGGCATGGCCCAGGCCATGACTCTTGGACAGAAAGAAAGAATTAAAAGCCATCTTATGGGCCCACTTGCTTTCAATGTGATGAGAGTGTGGTATTAGTTTTCAATACTTTTCATGTCCTCATCATCATTATTTAATGATATATTTTGATGTGATTATAATGGATTTAATTAAATTTAACTTTATAATCTATAATGTGACAAAGATCTTATGTTTCACACGCAGCTGACACTTTGACAGTACTCTCTAAGCAGTATAATATTGTAAATCCACACACAGCAGCATAGTAGCATACGATTCTTTTCTGTTCAACTCTTTTCAACTGTGCAGTGGACCTCCATTACCACCAATTCGTCAGAGGCATCCACTCGAAAATTGTTTTCTTTTTATCAATCTTTCCATCTCTCTCATCGTCTTCCTTTTTATTTTCTCTCTCTCTCTCTCAGCTCATTCGCTCACTCCAAAAAAATGCATCACTTTTCCTTTTCTCTTTCTCGCCTCTCTTTTCTCCATCTTCAAGAATCTGAAAACCCACTACTAAACCTTTCGCCTTTTCTCTACTAGGGTTTTTCGTTTCGGACAGACCAATGCTGAGGTCCCTTCTCCATTTCTGAGCATTTCTCAAGTCCCTCGAGATCTTTCTTTCATTTTTTGCTTTTTCGTGATAATGGCGTTTAAAATTGGTAGAAGAGGTGTTTTGCTGCTGCTTGCGACGCTTCTTCTCCTAGCTGGTGCTGCTCATTCTTTTCCAGCTCCTTCATCGCCGGCGAGTAAGTGTTTCTGCGTTCGACGTTTTTCTTTCCTGTACGTTTATGTGCTTGTGTTTGAGGGATGGCTTTTGAAATGTTCGCAGGGATCGTTAATGGGTTCTTCTCCAATGCGTTTTCCATGCTCATGAAATGGTTTTGGTCGCTGAGGGCCACCACCAAACTTGTATGAAATGCCGAACAAAACTCTGTTTCTAGATTTTTTTTTGTCTCGTCCCATCGATTTCGGTTTGATTTTCTGCTTTCAGAATCATACAACTGTGAAAATGTGACTGTGGATTTTCTGCAGCAATCTCAGGGAAGCCGATGATGAGATTTGAGAGTGGCTACAGCGTGGAAACTGTGTTCGATGGAAGTAAGCTTGGGATCGACCCTTACTCTGTCGAGGTTTTGCCTGATGGTGACCTTCTTATATTGGATTCTGCCAATAGCAATCTTTACAAGATCTCCTCATCTTTATCCTTATGTAAGCATCTAAATTCTCCATCAACTACTTGTAATCTCAGATTCTTGCCTTTGGCCTCTTATTCTTGCATATAGGAATTATTCATCAGATGTCAGAAATCTGAGTGGAATAACACAACTTGTTTCTTTTTGTCCTTTCTTTTTCAAGAATGAGGCCCATCTTTGCTGATGTAATTTCTTGTGATGAGCTAACTATGGTTCTCTGTTTCTTCTCTTTATTCCTATGAAGGCATTGCTTTGCTGTATATGTCACAGATATTATTAAGCTTCTTACATTACTCGAAAAAATTACAGACAGCAGACCAAAGTTAATCTCGGGCTCTGCTGATGGGTACTCGGGGCACGTCGATGGTAGATTGAGAGACGCGAGGATGAACCATCCAAAGGGCTTAACGGTCGATAGCAGAGGAAATATTTACGTCGCTGATATAGACAACATGGCAATTCGAAAGATTAGTGATACAGGTATATATGATGTATGATGTAATAAACATACTTCCAATTTAGTGTTAGCTTTCATTCTGGCCGTGAAAAAAACATATCTTTTAGGCGTCACTACAATCGCTGGAGGCAGACAAAGTCGTAAAGGCGGCCACGTCGACGGGCCTAGCGAAGACGCGAAATTTTCGAACGATTTCGACGTCGTTTTTCTGGGAAGCAGCTGTTCTCTCCTCGTCGTCGATCGTGGGAATAAGGCTATTCGAGAGATTCAGTTGAGCGTCGACGACTGTGTTTATCAGTACGCTAATGGTTTTCCCTTCGGTAAGAAAAATTGCATTCCTCGTCATCTCCATTTTCGTTTTAAAATCACAGACTAAAATCTAAATCAAACGCAGAAATCACAGTCCTTTTAGCAGCTGCTTTCTTCGGTTATATGCTGGGCTTGCTTCAACGCCGTGTAGGCCTCATTCTATCTCCTTCTTCCCATGATGTAAGTCATCTTACAAATTACTACATAACTCACTACTTTTTTTTTTTTACATCGTTTCGTTCTCTTAAAGGATGAGGAGATCATGAAAGACAATGCAAATCCATATCAGAAGTCATCGCCTTCGATGCTTCCACCACTAATCCCGCAAGAATACGATCAAGAGAAGCAAGAAGAGACATTCTTCGCATCCCTATGGAGGCTCGTAGCACAACGGGCGAATCTTTTACAGAAATTCTAGGCGCAATTTTCCCGTTCTTGAAGAGGAGAAAACAGCTCGGCTCTGACGAGCTATACCAAGACAGTCATCAGCCCAAGTACCACAATCGTTACAACAACAGCAGTTGGCCCGCTGTGCAAGAGAGCTTCGTCATAGCAGAAGGCGAATACCCTCCTCCGCCCATGTTCGAAAATCGCACTCCTACGCCTAAGAAGACCTACGCATTCATGTCCAAGATTCTGAGAAAATGCAGCAGCAGCTTAAACAGAGTCGAATCTTTTATTCAGGGTTTGAAGGCGTCGAACATAATCTACAGACGCAGAAGATTCAGACGACAAAGAAACACCGTATTCAGAATCAGCTTCAGCACCGTCCTCTCGAGCCACATACTTACTATGAAAAGAGCTACGAAGATGGCGACTTCGGCGTTGTTCGTTCTAGGGTCAAGTATTCACATGAACATTGATGATATTTATATATATATATTATTATATTTCGTTAAGCTTGGATTATTCTCTATGATATTGATAGCTGGTGGTGTGAATTTTTTTTTTGGTCAAGTTTTTTTATGGTATAGGTTGGAAGGGAGGGGGAGGGATGGATACAGTATCTGTATTATCGTTGACGTTTTCTTTGTCTTATTTTGTAATAATTGAACATCTTATGCTCTCATGTGCATGGAAGTAGAGATACAAACATGTATCCACCTCAATAATGTTGTGGAATCTTATAATATCTTAATTCCACTTGGATGAGTGGATCCAATGCAGCTATAATTTGAATCTTCGGTAACCATATATTTATTATAAGATGCACAGACATTCTACGGAAAATGTGGCAACATTGTCCAAAAGCCACATGTCCACATGTAGCAATAATAATTTATCTGGGTAACCCCCATAGCTGAAGGAGCTTGGGATAGAAAATTAAAATTAGCCGTTCAACACACGCAAGACAGATCATATCCACGTTGTCTAAGATTATCGTATTATTTACAGCCTTCAAAGTAAATATTCAGAGCTTAAGACCAAACACCAAAAGCTCTACAGATTGTCGTCGAATCTTGGCATTATTCATTCTTGCAAACTGCGGAAAGTACGCTGATAGAAAGAAAGACAAATCGGCTGGCCATGGAATAATTACAATTTACCCAGCTAAGATACATGTAGCTATCTATTATATTATTATATATAAGCAGTGCATTGATCTTAACAACTCTGTTCTTCACGTCGAAGCAAAGCAGCGTTGATCCCTCGACAGATTCATCAGCTATTGCGTCCACGTCCATTTGAACCGAAGAGCTTCTACGCTGATTCGCCTGCGAAAAAAAAGAGGAGGTTTCGGGTCGGGTCGGGTAGGCGAATATGGGCTATTGATCTGCGCTTACGAATGGAGAAGGAACGAAAGGACGAATCACTAGGCCAGCGATTAGGCCGAGCAAGCAAGAAATTCCCAGTCCCATAAACAAAGCAGATGAGTTCGCCGAAAACTGATTAATGAAAGAAGATGAAAGCTGTCAAATATCTTAAGAAAAGATTCTTTAAGATCTTCGAATGGTAATAAAAGTTTTACCGTATTTTGATTTCTTCGCACAATCCTCTGTTTTCAGACTCATTGGCGGATCAATCTGTTACCGCGGTCGGCGATCATCAGTGCGCATCTCTCAGGGATAAAAGTAAGCTCGAAATCGTCGGAAAAGGTGGCGTTTTTTCCAGGGCCATCTTTACGGCCGGGCCTTTTCGAATAACCTCCGGCGATCGTCGTAACTCCTTCCCAAAAAAAAAAGAAGTTAAAGTTCGCAGCTTTTTTTTGGGCTAAAAAAAACAGAGCACAGTAGATAACGTGGGGTAGGGTAACAAACAGTCACCTCACCTGACGGAGAGATTTTTCTGACGGCGTGATTACGGTGGTCGGCGACGTACACGTTGCCGGAATAATCTATGGCGAAGCTCCTCGGACGGCCGAAATGCGCCGACGTAAGGTCTCCGTCTCTGTAGTTTATCATGCCGTTTCCCGCCAGCCTCTTTACTACGGTTTCTGAAAGAAAAACACAGATTAATTTCAGAATCATTAAACTTGAAGAAGATGAGGTTAAATAAATCATACTTCAGCGAATCCATACCGTCGGAGTTCGCCGGCAGCGATAGAGTGAACCAGAGCGTTGGCGGCAGAATCGAGGGTGACGAAGAGATCCGACGGATGGGATTGATCGTGTGGCGGCGAAGATATTGAACGGACTGAGGGTTGACTTTTTGGTTGACTTGTCGCCGTCGAAGACGGTGGTTACGGCGTAGCCGTCTTCGAAGATGATGGTGTCTGTGGAATCTGCTGCTGAGATGTGCAATAAAACTATGAAGAAATAAAGACGACGTCAGAATGTTTGCAGCGTAATATATGTATATTATATATATATATAAGCATCGACTTTCAAGAGATTCGTTATTTCTTTGTTGTGATTCTCTAACCTCGTCCTACGCCGAGGCTGAAGATGAGGAATATGAGGTAATAGAGCTGAGGAGCCATCGTCGTTTTGCAGAGAGCTAGAGAGCGAGAGTGGGTTGAGAATGATAGTGATGAATTTTATAGAGCAACAAAGTATTATATTTTAAAAAATAAATAACATAATTATAGCCGCCATGTAGACAGCGATGTTTGATGTAGGGGAGAGGCCGAGCCGAAACCCGAACTTAGGTATACTTGAGTTTGACTTGATAACTAACGAGCCGATATTGGTCAACTCGAACTCGAGTCGAGCGTTGACCGAGCCGAGCTGCTCGCGAGCTGTGAATGAACACACTGTCTATTTACAAGTCCTATATACTTTTGAGTTTTCGACATTTTCTTAACATTTTAACACTCGATTTGTGTTCGGTTATTCCCATGCAGTTTATAATAATTATTTTATTCAATTTTAGATAAAAAATATTATTTGGTAATAGTGGAAATCAAATCAATAATTTTTCTATATATTTACGTCTTATGATATATAATATATATTAATATATAACTTAATAGAGCTTCGAGCTGAGTCGAGCCGAACTTTACCCAGCTTGAGTTTGACATGATTATTAACGAATCGAGCTTTGGTCAAACTGATCTCAAATCGAGCAAGCAGCTCACGAGCGGCTCGATTCGTTTTCACTCATAGTTTGATGTAATCTCGCCAATAGGATTATTTTATAGGAAATAAAATAAACGATATTCGACGCTTTTATTATCGTTGCTCCCCTCGACGAGTTAGAAAATTATTTCATTTTTCATGTTCATCTTTATTATTCGGAGAAAATTATCTCTAATTTAATCTCACGCCTTTATATCAAAACGTTAATGCAGACACTCATCAGACAAACAAACATCTGGGTCTGATTCTAGTCTTTAGCAGATCCAACTTCGTCGAAGGAGATCTCACAGTTTGTGTTTTCCCAATCTGATTGAGCTTTCGAGCTTGGAATGGATGAGATTATTAATACGTTTACTGCCAGCACGAGTCTGAGGTGTGTTTTGTGATTTGTGTGTTTCTTTTCCCCCTAGATTCGTTGGTTTTTCTATGTATCCTAGATCGTTAGTTTCCGTGCGATTGGTAATATTGGTGTTGGTTGGTCGATTTAGCTGTTTTTCATTACGATACGTTGTGTAAATCGCAATTTTATCAGTGTTCGTTGACGATCTCTTGTTGCCTCCTTGCCATTCTTTGGGAGTTATGCCGGTGTGTTTTAAATTGATTCCATACGAGTTTATCGTTATTTTCCGGTGGAGGTGGTTTGTTAATTAGGCTGCATCGTGTTGGAAAAAAAGTTTGAAATCAGTAAATAACTGATGATGGCATTAAGGTTTATCGACCTGTGGTGCCCATTATCTGTTTATGATGATAAGTAATCATTTCTGGATGATGGAGTTGTCGGAGAAATTTCTCATTGTATGTAGATAGACGTTAATCCTCGTATTCCTGGAGTTTCTATAGCTAGAGTTATGTTGTTCCTCTCTCAAGCTCGGATATCATTTCCGAAGTATTTATGTGGCTAGTTGAATTATCGACCCTAAATTCTCGAATCGAGATGTATTTTCCTCTTACGAATCATTATCTACCAGGGACATGATTCGAGCTGTGCGTGCTTGCAAAACAGCCGCAGAGGAGCGTGCAGTTGTAAGAAAAGAATGTGCTTCAATTCGAGCTTCTATTAGTGAGAACGATCAAATTTTTTAGGCATCGTAATATGGCGAAGCTCATGTTCGTTCACATGCTTGGTTACCCGACACATTTTGGTCAAATGAATGCCTTAAGTTAATCGCATCGTCGGGATTTCGGAAAAGAGGATAGGATATCTTGGTCTTATGTTGCTTCTTGATGAAAGACAAGAAGTTTTGATGCTCGTTACCAATTCGATAAAACAGTATCCATTTTTGATCTTAATCTTTAATTTCCTCTTTTTGTGATAGGATTAACCTAATTACGACATTCAGTCTGAAAAAAAGAGCATTTGGTATAAATTTAGGGTGTTTTGAAATTCATCTTAGTAAAATTATGTATTTGTGACTACCTTAACTTGTTCCCCAGGGATTTAAATCACACCAACCAGTACATTGTTGGTCTTGCTCTTTGTGCGCTGGGTAATATATGCTCTGCAGAGATGGCTCGAGATCTCGCTCCAGAAGTGGAAAGGTTGCTGCAGTTCAGGGATCCTAAACATCAGAAAGAAAGTAAGGGTTTCCATACGCGTTGAACTGGTCTCTGTTATTTGTCTAGTCAAGTTCTGAGATATAACTTTAAGCAGAATTTTCTATTGAAGTTGAGTTTTGACTGTTCTGCCACCTTATAGAAATTCGCTTGGGAAAAATGTAGGCAGCATTGTGCACAATAAGGATAATCAAGAAAGTTCCTGAATTGGCAGAGAATTTTATGAATCCTGCAGCTTCCTTGTTGAAAGAAAAGCACCATGGGGTTTTATAACTGGAGTCAGCTCTGTACAGATATGTGTAAAGTTAGCGCTGAGGCTCTTGACTTTCTCAGAAAGGTAAGCTTGTATGATCAGCATCAGCGATTGCCAAATCAATAGGAATCACTCCAACTTTCGAATATTTAACCTATGAGGTTTCCCCTTTTCCATGGTCATAGAAATGCATAGATGGTGTAGTCAAAGTTCTGAAGGATCTTGCAAACAGTTCATATGCACCTGAATATGACATTGCTGGGATCACGGATCCTTTTCTTCATATCAGATTGCTCAAGCTTTTGGATGTTCTCGGGCAGGGAGATTCTGATGCAAGTGATGCTATGAATGATATCTTGCCCAGGCAAGCTGGCCTATCTTCTTGCTCTAGATTTGTGAATTTAATGTTTCTGGAAAGCAATAGATATTGCATAGTTCAGTTGAAATCTTTTGTTTACTATGGACAAAAATTATTTGTTTTGCATGATCAACAATTGATTTCTTTTCTTACATTTCAGGTGGCAACAAAAAACTGAGTCGAAAAAAATGCAGGCAACGCGATCCTTTATCAGTGTGTTTCTACGATCATGAACATCGAAGATAATGGTGGTTTACGGGTTCTTGCAATCAATAT